>CM053792.1:193167495-193367495 GCA_028749045.1 Cupressus sempervirens
AGGTTGGTTTAACAGCCATTAGAAAAATCCTTTAACAGGGTGACATTCCAAGTGAATGTTCTAAAGACCTTTAACCAGGCCCATTCCTAACAGTTTGGTGAAATCCTCTAACAAGGTCACATTTAACAGTGTGTTGTAAGCCTTTAACAGGGCAGGCTTTTAACAGGGCATCACTTTAGAAGAGTGAGAATCAAGTAGCATGTTACTGGTGGTTTTTCCCAAATTGGGTTTCCACGTAAATCATTGTGTCATGTGTTGGTCTTGAGTGTTTTATCTTTGCATGATTGATTTACTATAACTTGCTTATATGATTGATTTAAGTTTGAACAGATAAAAAAAAAGGAGTATGGATTCATTAAAAGTAGTAAAAAGGTATTAATAGGGCATTTGGACCTTGAATAAATGATTCACCCCCCCTCTCAGTTATTCTAAAGAATTCTAACAATTGGTATCAGAGCCTGACTGCTGATTCAGTTAAAGGGACTACTAGCAGAAAAGATCAAAATGCCAAAAAGAGAAGTTGCCAAGCTCAACAAAGACAACTTTGTTGCATGGAAAAGTTTGATGAAGCTACATCTTGGATCCATAGGATATTATGCCAAAAATTTAATTATCACTGAACATGTAGATCCAACAGGTGCTCCTACTACAGAAGACATGAAAAACAAACAAGAACACAATCAGACAATGCTGGAAATTGCATCTGCACTCAGCTATACTAAATTTGATGATATCAAAGGATGTGAGATTGCATTCAAAATGTGGAAAGCACTATCAGACATCTATGGAGGAGATCAAAATGTACAAAGAGCAAAAAAAGAAAGTCTTAGAGGAAAGTTTGACGACATGAAAATGGAGGAAAATGAGAATGTTGCTCAGTATGGTGCAAGAATAAAGGAAGTGGTAAGTGCAATAAGATGCCTGAATGGTCAACTGGATGAGGATACTGTTAATAGTAAGTTCTTAAGAACCTTGCTCCCTATCTATGCTATTAGAGTATCAGCAATACAAGAACTAAGATGCATACCAAGAAATAATCTAAGCTTTGAAGGTATAATAGGTAGACTCACAGCATTTGAGTTATCTAACTTTGACAACTACAAACCTAAAAATGTTGAATCTTCTTTTAAGACAAAGTTACCACTGAAAGATGCCGAACAGGTAAAATCAAAGAAAGGAAGAAAAATGAAGTATGTATCTAGTGACAGTAGCACTGATGAGGAAGATGTGGAACAATTGGAAGCATTGCTTGCTAGAAGATTTCACAGGGGCAAAGGAAAATTCAAAGGTAAGATGCCTATCATCTATTTCAATTGCAATGAAGTAGGTCATATTGCTGCAAGATGTCCATAGAAAAAGGATTCCAAGGAAAGCAATAAATACAAGAACAGAAGAGATGATGACAAAAGAGATTACAAAGAAAAAGGTAAGAAGTGTTATATTGTTGAAGAAAATTTTGATGACAATGATGATGAAGTTGTTTATGTAGCCATGAAGGACCAATCTGATGAAGAAGAAGCCACGACACTGGTGACAAGTATAAACAAGAATGACAGATGGATCATAGACAGTAGATGCTCACATCACATGACAGGAGACAAAAGTAAGTTTGTCAACTTTACTCAGTATGATGGAAATAGTGTTATATTTGGTAATGATGCTCCATGTCAAATCAAAGGAAAAGGTTCCATTAAGCTCACAGAACAGATTTCATGTGATAATGCATACTATGTTGAAGGATTAAACTAAAATTTACTGAGTGTCTCACAGTTAGGCAATATAGGTTGCAAAGTGGAATTTGAAAACAAAATAATAAAAATCTATGATACTGATGGTAAATTAATAGGAAAAGGAGATCAAACAAAGAGTAATTTGTTTTACCTTGATATGGATGATGCTTCTTGTCTATTTGCAAAATTTGATGATGAATGGTTATGGCATAGAAGATTATGTCATGTCAATTTTGATAATCTAGTCAACATCAGTAAAATGAAGAAAGTCAGAGGTCTACCAAAACTAAAAAAGCCTGATAATATCATGTGCAAACAATGTCAGCTAGGAAAGATGAAAAAATCAAGTTTCAAAAGCAAGAACTATACATCTAAAGAGATACTTGAGTTAGTTTACACTGACTTATGTGGCCCAATGGAAATAAAAAGCTATAGAGGAGATAAATACATAATGCTATTTGTTGATGACTATTCCAGGATGATTACTGTTATGTTCTTAAAACAAAAATCTGATGCTTTTCAAATGTTTAAGTGGTATGTGGCTAGAGTTGAAAAGGAAACTGGAAAAAGCCTAAAATGTCTAAGATCAGATAGAGGTGGTGAATTTACATCAAAAGAATTTGAGATATTCTATAATGACAATGGAATCAAAAGACAAACGTCAGCTCCTAGAACTCCCCCACAGAATGGAATTTCTGAGAGAAGAAATAGATTTGTGATTGACTATACCAAAACATTAATGATGGAAAAGAATGTTGCTCTAAAATACTGGAGAGAAGCTGTAAGTGTAGCTGTTCATACACTGAACCGAGTACAAGTCAAGAAAGGTAAAAACACAACACCTTTTGAATTATGGTATGGTTACTCACCCAATGTAAAACATTTCAAAGTGTTTGGTTGCAAATGTTTTATCCTGAAGGATACTAGAAATGGAAAATTTGATGCAAAAAGTGATGAAGGTATATTTCTTGGTTACTCCACTAGACGTAAGGCATATAAGTGTTTGAATGTTAACAATAAAAAAATTGTGGAAAGTGCAAATGTAAATTTTGATGAGCACACAGAAGTCCAAGCTAAAGAACCAAAGAAAATGGAAGAATACAGAACCTTTGTATATTCTTATGAAGGAATGACTGCTGATGAGGATGATGACAATCAAATTGAAAATCAACAACAAGTGTCAGTTTCAGTCAATTCACAACCAGTGAATGCCAAGTTGCATTCAGAAGCCAAGTTACAAAATGAAGAAAATGCACAATCTAATTCAGAAGATAGTACACATAATGAAGAACAACCTAACAATGAAATGCATAGTGATCCTGAATCCAAAAGATCAAACATGGAAACAAGGATAGAGCTAAGATTATCCAAATATGTAAAAGGACATCACCCTGCTGAACAAATAATTGGTGACAAAGATGCAAGACCAATGACAAGGAATAGACTAAGACATGAATCATGTCTAATTAGCAAATCTAAAACCAAGATAGTATATGGTGCATTACAAGATGATGACTGGTATAAAGCTATGGAAGAAGAAATTGATCAAATAAGGAAAAACAAAACCTGGAGTTTGGTTCCTAGACCCACTGACAAGAATGTGATTGGTACCAAATGGGTATTCAAAAACAAACTAGATGAGAATGGTGAGGTTACCAGAAATAAAGCCAGATTAGTATGCAAGGGTTATGCTCAAGAAGAAGGAATAGATTATGGAGAAACATTCACTCCTATTGCTAGAATGGAAGGAGTAAGAACTTTACTTGCATATGCTGCCTACAAAGATTTCAAAGTCTATCAGATGGATGTAAAATCTACCTTCTTAAATGGTATACTAGAAGAAGAAGTCTACATTGAACAACCAGAAGGATTTGTTGATGAGAACAACAGGGATATGGTGTGTAAGCTACATAAAGCACTCTATGGTTTGAAACAAGCACCTAGAGCATGGTATGAGAGACTTCACAAGTATCTAGTGCAAATTGGATTTGAAAGAACTGATGATAACAACAATATGTACATCAAAGCTGAAGAAGGTAAAGACATTATTGTATCTGAAATTTTTGTGGATGACATAGTATTTGGTGGTAAGGAAGTACTTTGCAAAGGCTTTGCTGACAAAATGAAACATGAATTTGAAATGTCTATGTTTGGAGAAATCAAATTTTTTGTTGGATTGCAAGTACACCAACTTAAACATGGAATATTTGTTACACAATCAAAGTACACTAAAGAAATTTTTAAAACGTTTGGATTGGAGGAATCCAAACCAGTAAGCTCACCAATGGCCACAGGAAATAAGCTATCCAAAAATGATGAGTCAACTAAATTCAATCAAAAAATGTACAGATCCATGATTGAAAAACCACAATATGTTGTGCATAGTAGACCAGACATAGCATTAGCAGTTGGAATCGTGGCTAGGTTTTCTGCTAATCCTAAAGAAAATCATCTCATAGCAGTAAAAAGAATAATGAGATATCTCAAAGGGACTAATGATTTTGGTCTATACTACAAAAAGAATGGAAAATTTGAACTCAATGCACATACAGATGCAGACTGGGGAGGAAACATTGATGACAAAAAAAGCACAAGTGGAGGTGCATTATTTCTAGGCAAAAGGCTGGTTACCTGGACTAGCAAGAAACAAACATGTATATCCCAATCCACTGTAGAATCAAAATATGTGGCAGCTGCAGTCAATTGTACAAACATTGTATGGCTCACACATCTATTGAATGGAATGAAAGAAGAAGTAACAAAACTAGTGATATTGTATTGTGATAATACAAGTGCTATAAACATATCCAAAAATCTAGTGATGCATGCAAAAACCAAGCATATCACAATCAAGTATCATTATGTCAGAGAATTGGTAGAAGACAAACAAGTGAAGTTGGAATACATTCACACAAAGGAACAAACTACAAATATCTTCACCAAACCATTGCCCAAGGATGCCTATGAATATCTTAGAGGAAAATTGGGGGTCATACCCCTAACCCAAGAAATTTAAGGCAACAAGGAAGCTTCCTTGCATCAATAGGAAAAAATCATTGAAATATTAATAGGTTGATGCAAAGGATAACAACAGGTACAGAAACTCCAAATTAGTCACAAGCATGGTGACAGAGGGAGAAAAACAACAAGAAGCCAAAGCTTATATTTTGCATGATAAAATTGCTACATCTTTGGCATTTATGTCAAAGAGGGAGAAATATGCAGGGAAATTGATCAAATGCAAAGAAAGAGAGAGATATATATATGAAAGAGGGAGATATATGAGATCAGTAGTGAAATACAGCAAGACAACGTATACAATCGTGGTGGTAACTGAATTGATTACTTGATCAGTTTGGTTTGCCATCAATGCCAAAGAGAGAGATTGTTGGAATAAAATATGGAACTAGTAAAGAATGTCCTCAATCATTGTTTTGTCATTGATGTCAAACTTGCTACTTGCAAGGATGACAATTGCTTTAGTGATCCAAATACTATCAATTAGTTGATTGTCAAGGTGGAGGCAATTAATAAGATATAACTAAAATACCTAGAGAAAGATTGAAGTTATGATGTTGGAATGAAGTACAAGGATCAGCTAAGCCATTGATGAAAGAATGTATTTGATGACATACTACAAAGAATGGGCACACTGAAACATATCAAAGATTTAAGGTTTTAACTAAGTCTTTTGTAAAGCTCAAACTAAGTTCATTAGAGAGAAGGAGCCGGGCAAGCTAGTAAGAGCCGAGCGAGTTCTAGTTAATGCTGAATAAACTTTAGATGCCGAGTGGTGCTGAGTAAGTTCAAGTGCTGAGTAAGTTCAAGTGCCAAGTAAGTTCAAGTGCCAAGTAAGTTCAAGTGCTGAACAAGTTCAAGTGTCGAGCTGGTATAGGTGCTGAGTAACAAAGAGGTGCCGTGCACCAGTAACTTAATAATGCCGAGTTGCTGCATTATTTAGGAAATCAAAGATTCACCAGATCTAAGCCGACAAGGTTTTTATCTAGAAAATTGTGAATTAAAAGGAAGATAAGAATGATGAGTTGGTGGCACAGAACACCATGTAGAACATTTTAAAGATACAACTGGTGAAGTTTCAAGAAGAAAACAAGATATGGGGTAGATACATTGTATCCTACCTAATCAATTTTGAAACACTAAAATTGAAGAGGGAGAATTGAGCGGTAAAGGCAAATCAGACTTCTATATAAGAAGACATAAGTTAATAAAAAAGGAGAGAGCGAGAGGGGATAGAAGGAAAGGAGACAGTGGTCTAGCATAAAAGCATGAAATGCTGAAGAATGTGCCTAGGAGAAGATAGTGCAGAAATTTTATTTGTATAGACGACCACAAAGGTGATTGTATTGACAGAATGAGTTAGAAGACTCAAGGAGATGAAGCTTGAGAGGAAGACAAGCTGTCAGAGCTAAAAAGATTAAAGCCAAGCATAAGGATTGAATTGAAATTGTGATCTAAAATCTGCAAAGCATGTTGTAAGTTATATCAGATCAAAAGACCATTATTGTTACTTTCTAGCAATTGTAAATATAAGTCTAAATCCTATGGACTTAGGTTGGTTTAACAGCCATTAGAAAAATCCTTTAACAGGGTGACATTCCAAGTGAATGTTCTAAAGACCTTTAACCTGGCCCATTCCTAACAGTTTGGTGAAATCCTCTAACAAGGTCACATTTAACAGTGTGTTGTAAGCCTTTAATAGGGTAGGCTTTTAACAAGGCATCACTTCAGAAGAGTGAGAATCAAGTAGCATGTTACTGGTGGTTTTTCCCAAATTGGGTTTCCACGTAAATCATTGTGTCATGTGTTGATCTTGAGTATTTTATCTTTGCATGATTGATTTACTATAACTTGCTTATATGATTGATTTAAGTTTGAACAGATAAAAAAAAAGGAGTATGGATTCATTAAAAGTAGTAGAAAGGTATAAATAGGGCATTTGGACCTTGAATAACTGATTCACCCCACCTCTCAATTATTCTAAAGAATTTTAACATTTTCTACTATAGTATTTTTTTGGAATAAAAAAGTCTTGTGTCTGATTACCTTAACTAATTCAAACCTCTACAAGATTTAATTAATTTTTTTCCTTATAGTAGAAGAAGCATATAATGTAATGTATCTTTTGGATTTCAAAAATGTTGTATCATTTGAAAGTTATAGTTATTTTTTAATCAGTGTCCACTAAAAAATAAGTAATAATTACTTACTAAACTTATAATTTGATAGACATTATGGGTATGTGCAGGATCATGGTGTGCCAAAAAGTGGCGATCTGAAAAATATGTAGTTCTAAAATGCCTCCAAGAATTTCAAAATCTATTCCAACTTTTTTCCCACCCATCTTGATACTAAATGAAAACAATTAATACCTTTATAATTCCTACTATATCTTTCGATACCAACCTTATAAGGTCATCTTTAAAACATCCCAAAAATGTGTTTTTGGCATGTTCTTATGTGTTTTTTACTTCAAGCATGTAGCTGACAACTTTTTTATAACCAAAATTTGATGTAATGAAAAGAGTTTCTTAATAATGTTCTTATCTTTTCATAAATTTAAGGCTTGTCAAATTACGAGTTCAATAAGTAATTATTACTTATTTTCTAATGGAGTTAGCTACAAAGTGCTGATTGACATACTAGTTGAAAAATAGCTATAAGTTTCAAACCGTATAAGATTTGTGAAATCCAAAAGATGTGTCACATTCTATGCTTCTAATAGTATAAGAAAAAAAATAAAAAAATGTAATTTTGATTATTTTTTAACTAGTTAAGGTGGTCAGACACGAGAGTTTTAAATTCTAAAAACAGTATAGTAGAAAATTCATAATTAATTATTTATTTAGAATAAAATTTTCCAAAAACATGCATCAAATCCATGCATGAGTCTAATTTTTATATCTAAAATTATATTTAAAAATATTATCATTTGATTATGATTAAGGTGGTCAGACATACACCTACTTTTTATTTTTGCCCTGAAAATTTTGTAGTACTGCATTAAAATCCAAACTTTTGACCAATCAAATAATTTTTCCTCCAAATAAGGCCTTGTTTTTTAGAAACTACATTCAATTTCCTACAGATTATTTTCTTACAACTTTTTGATATAAAGTCTAGAACCACTTTAAAATTATGTGTCAAGTTGACATAACCCTGATTTGCTGGTTTTTCGCTGCCACTTAAGGCCATAGTTTGGTACACCATGATCCTGCACATACCCTTACATTTATTTAAAGATAATAACATTCTTAAGAAACCTTTTTGATTTCATCAAATTTGGGTGGAAAAAAGTCTCTGGGTACATGTTTGAAGTTGAAAAACACACAAGATTAGATGGAAAACATGTTTTTGTGACGTTTATAAAGTTGGCAATGTAGGGTTGGTATCCAAAGATATATTAGGATTTATAAAGGTATTAAGTTTTTGGTTTTTTATCAAGATGGGAGATTAAAAAAATTGAATAGATTTTAAAATGCTTTAAGGCATTTTAGAACTACATATTTTTTAGATCGCCACTTTTTGGCACACCATGATCTTCTACATACCCAACCATGTTGTGTTTTATCATCTCCACCTTCTTTCCATGCATTTGAATGTAGCTACATGTGCATTCTATATTAAGAGTAGTAGAATCTTACTTTGCATGTGACAGAAAAATGACATGCACTAGAACATGGAAAAATGATGTCACTTTTGCAAGTATGGAACCTTTTTTTATACTTTACACATTGATCCTTTCTTAAAGATTTTAGATGTTAATGAGGAATGTATATGTTAGGTTGGGTGGGGCCAAATAAACTTCCACCTTCATGTAGTTGGCCCTAATTAGTAGAGAATATTATACTATTCTTGAAACCAAGTGAAGCTCAATATTAACCTATGACTACATAACAACTAATTGTGTGAATATACTATGAACTATGAGAGCATCATAGCCATTCAAAATTTGTCACCATTTTTTTAAATTCATACATCATGCCATTAAAATTAAAAAAAAAAATTTCAATGGTAGTCATTGGTGCCCCAACATTCCTGCCACGTGCATGCCACTATTGCGACAGATATTTCTGACGACTTGCTATGGGCCCCATGGAATTTCTCTCACAAACACATCACAATTGGGATGGTGAAAATGAACTCTTTTTCTAGTGACCTTTCTCAATTTATGATAGTTGTATATGTCCTAATTGTGAGGGTAGCCCTTCCTATCATAAATTACAACAACAAAAGTATGATGACCATCTGACAAGAGCCAATTCCTCTTGATGTTAGTTAGGTGATGGGTGTCCATTGTAATTATGAGGGTTTATCACCACAATTTGGGTCTAAATGTATTAGTTTCATTGATGAGAGAAATTATATTATAAGACCTAGGTATGATTAGGATCCCAACTATAACACTAATGATGAGAGACCTAAGGTAATCTTGGGGGGTCTTATTTCCTTACAAACACAAAACTCTAGGAAACACAAACCTATGGTCATGCTTAGGGTTGTGACCTCTTCTTCTCATGGTGAAAGACTAAATGACATTACTAGGAGTCAACTCAAGGGTTTTTGTAAGGCTATGAATACTTCCAAACAAGCTCATTCTAAGCAAGTGGGGCCTTCCTCATCCAAGAAAACATCTACTCTTTTTTAGACTACTTATGACCCTATGGATCAATTGCAACATACCCTTGTGTAGATTTATATTTTGGAGCCTCTAAAGTTATCCCCTTTGCATAAGGAGACCCTAGAAAAAGTGCTACATATAGCTAGTGTCCCTATTCACATTGTTTTGGATAAGTCCCAAGCTATGGTCAATCATATTTGTACTCTATATTACCTAACCTTTTGCAAAGAGGATGATAAAGCACTCGACCATCCACATAACCTTGCATTGAAAATTGAGGTCCAAATCTATTCTACTTGAGTCATACATGTGCTAATAGATAATGATATAGGATTGAATACTATTTATTTAAACATTGGTCAATAGTTTGGTCACTCTGAGTTTCCTATTGACCCTAGAAGAAAAATCACTATTAAGGTATATGATGAAGTTGAACACTCCTCCAAGGGTCTCATTGTGCTACCCATTGGAGTTGGCCCTATTAAGAAAAATGTGGTTTTTCATTTTCTTATTATCCCACTTACATTTAGCATTCTACTAAGGATACCTTGGAGACATGACATGTAGGTTGTCCCATCTACTTATCACTAGTGTATCAAGTTCCCTTTCAATGGTATCAAAATTTATGTTCCTAGGGATAATGCTATGTCAGTTGAGGTGCTTACTACTGCTTAATCCTTAGCTCCCAACAATAGAATTTCCAAGGAGGCCAAAGTTGCAAACTTGGTGATTGTGAGAGAAAGATAAAAATTATGAACATTAGTATGGGAGAATACACTCTAGACTCCATTACTGCACTACCGATTTCCCCATACTCCTATGGGAAATCATTTTCAAACATATGATACCTTCATCCTTGGCTATGACCATCTATGGTACCTTTGTCCAATCATTATTTCTACTAGAGGATGAGAAATAAGATAAGGTTATTAGATGATAGATTTATACAAAAGATGAGAGATTGATTAGTGATGTTTTAAAGTCGTTTAGAGAAGACCACTCTTTAGACATGATCAAGGAGTCATAATTTATAGATGATATTTTAGTGTAAATCCCAAAAAAATGTCACATTAAGAATGTGTATACAAACCTTTAACAAAGTTAGCTCTTAGAAGAGCTCACTTTAAAAGACTGGAAATTTTGGGTTTCTAGTCCTAGGTGGTTTTTCCCTTAACAAGGTTTCCACATTAAAAATCATGGTATCAAATATATGATTATTTTTATGTTTTAAGTTAATTTTCATGTTTTCTAAATTTTATTTCAAGTTAGTATCAACTAGGTAATAACTAAGTTTTAATAATTCCAATCGATAAAGAAATGAATAGTGAATGTCAATCGATAAAAACTATTCCTAAATAACAATTATATACTACCACTTTTACTTTATCTAACCATAATATGTGCCAAGCAACATATTAACATAGGTGAACATATGAAAGAATATATATAATATATATATTACCAACATATAATATTTTAGTCATGTCAAATAAATATTTTGTGCTCTCTGACCAAAACTATCTGATTGCATACTAGTTTCTCCATTATACTTAGGTATTTTTTCATGAATATCTTTCAACAAAATTGATTATCAAATCAAAAAAAATTACCAATTGATTATATTTTCATAAATGACATCAAAAACTCATTCAGTTCTGATCACTTACCAACATTTTGTTGGGAGGATCACCCTTTTTTGTTTATACTCTTTGTGGGATACATTCCCCTCTTTTTATGATCATTTTGGTTTTGATGGGGATCTACTCTTTTTTTTTTATTCTAGTGGTTTCCCTCTACCTCTTTTTTGGTTTATTGTTTTCTTCTTTCTTTTAGAATCTTTTATTGTTCAAAGATTTTAGGTCCCTTGAAAACTTGTTTTTCTTAAATAAAAAATATGTACATAAAAAATTACTAAATTGTATTATCTAGAAATATCTTAAAATAATGTATTATACTTTGTGGAGAGTTCCTTTTTCTTGTCTGAAGATAAAGGGTGATCCAAGAATTAATTATGATATCTTTGGTTGTTTGAACTGGTTAAACACTAAAAAATTCTACACTATCTTTTATTGCTATTTTTAGTCTTCTTGCTAGTAGAGGTGGGGTTAAGTACTCTAAATCTATATTATACCTTAAGTACTATGACCTCTTGAAGATTTATTCAAAGGGTTAAGTGTTGATTTGGATGAGAATAAATATATGAGTGGTAATCTTGTCGATATTGAGCTAGGTAAAATCAAAGATTATAATGAAGTAGCTTGGGTATTGAGGGATATGTTTTGTTTGTATCCATACAATTTGTCTATTCCTAGAACAATAGATAATTGGTGGTCAATCGGATCTCTTTTAAGATCAATTAAGATGTCATAACTAAGGCTAGTGGTTCCTCCTTGGATTAAAAAAATGGAGGAAGAAGATAAGGATTTCTAATAAAGCCATCTTTAACTAGATTGTTTTGTGTTAACAAAAGTATGACTCATGATCAGAGGGGTTTTGTGAGAGCGGTCTTGTACCAAATCCCTTAAAAGAGGTATGTTATGGTATAATGATATTTACCACTCTAGAAGGTGGATTTTATATTTTCTACTACTACCATTTCCACATTTTAAACCACTTCAAAAACTAGGACATCAATTTTTTTTACCTTACCTTATCCTGCACTCCATGGAGGACAATATCCTCAAATTTAGGAAGAAGATAAAGGATGGAAAGTCCTATATCATTCTTCATCAGGATTTTATGTTTGGACTATATAATTTCCTTAAATCCATTTGTCCCCTCAAACCTATTAATGTCTAGGTCATTTTTTCCAACTCCTTTATTTCCCCTTCGACTCCCCAATTTTCTGTTGAGATTGCTTCCACACTTGAAACTAAATTCCCTAAGTCCACCCTATCCTATTCAATCAAGAATATTAATATGGAAAAGGACATCTAGATTATGGTCTCAAATACTAAAACATAGGTTGGGAGAAGAAGGTCTCTTAGAACCTAGAATAATCTTGCACTGGATAATCATGAGGGATATGATGAGTTTGTATCCATTCAATTCATCTATTCCTGGAACAATAGGTAACTAGTGGTCAATGGGATCTCTTTTAAGATCAATGAAGAGGTCATTGCTAAGGCTAGTGGTTGCTCCTTGGACAACAAAAAATGGAGGAAGTAGACGAGGGTTTCTAATAAAGTCATCCTTAACTAGTTTTTTCTTTGTGCTAACGAAAGTATGACTCATGATCATAAGGGTTTTGTGAGAGAGCCCTTGTACTAGATCCCTTGAAAGAGGTATGTTATGCTATAATTAAATTTATCACTCTAGAAGGTAGATTTTATATTTTCTACTGCTACCATTTCCCTATTTTAAACAACTTCGAAAACTAGAACATCACTTTTTTTTTACCTTACCTTATCCTACACTTCATGGAGGACAATATCCTCAAAGTTAGGAAGAAGATGAAGGATGGAAATTCCTATATCATTCTTCATCAGAATTTTATGTTTTTACTATATAATTTCCTTAAATCTCTTTGTCCCCTCCAGCCTATTAATGTCTAGGTCATTTTTTCAACTCCTTTATTTCAATTGTGATTCCACAATTTTCTATTGAGATTGCCTCCACACTTGAAACTAAATTGCCTAAGTCCAACCTATCCTATTCAATTAAGCATATTAACATGGAAAATGACATCTAGATTATGGTCTCAAATACTAAAATATAGGTTGGGAGAAGAAGGTCTCTTAGAACCTAGAATAATCTTGCACTGGATAAGTTAAAGGATAAATAAGACTACCCTTAAAGCTCAAATTCAACTAGTAGGGAGAGTGCTAGGCCTCCCCAAAAAAGCCAAAAAATGAAGGATGAAAGGGGAAAAAAAATATAGAAGATAAGGTGGAGGACACTATTAATGAGAAATAGCACAAGGTGGGGAAAAGTTGTAGGGACAATCAATTGAGCCCTATGTCATCCCATGTCTTCAATACCCTCAAGAATTAGGTTGATACACCTATTAAGAAAAATGCTAAGGAGGACAAGGGTGTTATCAACTAGCAAAAATTGGATTTCACTACCATGGAGAAGAATATCAAGAAACTCTAGGAGAGGCAGAATATTGTGGAATAGAGGTTTAATGAGGTTTCCCAACCTTTTGGTTAATATTATGCACTCGATGACTTCTACCTTGCATCTTCTTCATGCAAAGAGGGAAGGACTTGCTATTTCAGTGGGGATGGATACTATTGGCTTGTTGTAATTATTTTTAGTGGATGATTGGCTCTAAGTGTTGTTGGGAAAATCAAAGGGGAAGGGGAAGGAAAAAGAGAGCTTTGTCTTTGTTTTTTATTTTTATTTTTTATGTTTTTAGCTTATCCACTTGGCCTAGGAGGGATCTATTTATGGTTCTCATTTGGACTTTACATCTTTACTAGTACATTAATTATGTTTATAATCATGGTTACTGTTAGTATTAGGCACAAATTATGGGATACTCTGGTTTAAGGTTTTCTAATTTATTAACAACAAGGTTGTTTAAAAATGTGTTTTTTCTGACTTTCATCTATTTTACAACATTTTATTCTCTGGGTCAACCCCCATTTTTTACTTCTTTTTAATATAAAAAACATAGTAAATTAAAATATATAATATCATATTATTATTAGGAGCCCTTTTATTATTATTATTATTTTAACTCTTATTAAAATAAAATAATATTTCAATCTATCATTTTCTAATTATAGTTCAAAATCTCACCAAATAATGATTTTTTCACACATATAAATCCTTACTTTTAGAAAGAAATTCCCAACTAGTATACTAAAAATATTTTAGTTAATATTTTTGCCTATTTTATAAATAAAATTTATTTTCCCTAAATTATTTGTATTTTCATTAATTTCACTATAAGAAAAGAATAAAAAGGAAACTAACTTCATTAAAATAGGAAAATAATTGTAGATCTACCAAAGTAGTCAAGTCATGTTATTGAATTCAAGAACCATAAAATTCCTTGGAAAAATTAGTTTTTATTACTCCGTATACAATAGCAACTAGTGACTATAACAAGATTTTTAAACTTGACTCTTTGTTGGAAAAAAATAATTCAAACATATTTATATTAAAATAAGAGATATTAAAATGATATTTTCTTTTTGTAAATGACTTCTCCTTTCTCTCTTCAAATATGAAATATTGCTTATTTTATACATGATAATAAACTTAATTAAGATTCTAAGACATTTAGTTAGGATCCCAATATTAAGGAAATATTTCTTATTTTATACATGATAATAAAAATAATTAAGATCCTAACACATTTAGTTAGGATCCTAATATTTAGGAATCCTTTTCAACCTCATATCCATGCAATTGTCAATCAAGGTACAAAAGAATAGAACAACACATAGAGTGCATGGACTAGACAACTAAGGAAATAATACTTGTTCATGAAGTGTTGGCATTGAGGTTCTCAATGATGATACTATACCTAAATAGATCATAAGCTGTCATACATGTGGAATCTTCAAGTGGGCCCCCCTTTCATTTGACCAATTATTATAAATTCTCTTTTCCTCTTATATTTGTAAATGTGATACAACTGTCCTTACTCTACCAATTTTACATACATTACTTTGCAATGTTGGACTTTCCATTCTGATATATTCTCTTTTGATTGATTGATTGTCTATCTTCTTCATTCAATATGGTTTTTCAACATTGTTTAATTTTTACATAAATATGCATAACTTTGCAATCTTAATATCCAACATCCTCATTTTTTGATCTATGATTTTGACATTTCCATATTGTATCTTTGCTTTAAAATATTTAAAAGCTATGGCTTTCCTTTCCAATTCTATATGTATATTCCCTACATCCCCAAACACTTATTCAATGATTTGTAAGGCACATTTCCCCTCCCTCGTAGATGCTTTATGTATGATTGTCTTTTACCCTCTATATTTACACTTTTACCTATATCTTATTTTATTCCATGTGCATTATTTTCCTTTTTAGCCTCGACTTCATCTTGTATAGTTTGTTAACCTAATGTTTGTTTCTTTCTTCCTCTATGATTTCCATCCAGTCTTCCTCGACAAATATTGTGTCTAAATTTTGATCATTATCTCATCAATCCTTATTGTGATTTTCTTCAAAATGAATATGTCCCTATTTATTGCAACAATAGGTTAGTACAATTTTTTTGCAATATCTACATTTTCATTTAATAGTAAAAGCACAAACCTATGTCACCCTTTTATAAAGGAAAAGACTAACAAAATTATAATTGCTCAACTTGAATGCCATAAAATTGGTATTATTATTTAGAATTTGAAAATGAAGTAGACTAATGAAATGTGTAGAAATGAATGAAGTTTAAGATTATTATTTTTAATGATTATTTGGAATAATAATTGATATATAATTTTCTAATTTTTAAAGATAGTTTTTTTGTTGCTGAAAAATGCTAAAAACTAGGTGTCTAGTTCCCACCACAAAATTATATGGAAATAATTTATTTCCTCTTTGATCTTAAATTCTTTTATAGATAAGATATATAGCTAGATTTATAAAAATAAACTTAAAAATATTGATGTATATTTTTTCTTATATAACAATTCAAATTTCAGCTCACCTGAAATCAATAGTTCTCATCTCCCACCACATTTTTCATAGTAAGTCTATTCTAACAAAAAGAAAAAGTATACATTCTAGAATAGCAATCTCTCCTCTAGAACATCATATGCTTTTCAATTTCTTTTTATTTGATTTGATATTTCTTTTTTCTTTTTCAAAATTAACATCTTCTTGAGTGTTAAAATACATACTTGTAGTACTTTTTAATTACAATATACCATGTCTAAGTAAAACACTATAAACTCTACAAGAGAATATTCTTGACTTTGAGCTCTACAAAATAGTGTTTCTATGTTATTAAAAAAATATCATTACAAAGAATAAGAGCTATTGAAACATTACTTTTCTATTTTTTTTTAATTTTTTAGTAAGTGGACACAAATTTGCATGAAACATGCATTTAATAGAAATTTCCAATTGGAAAAGAGTGAGACCTTATAGAACTTAGCTAGAATAAATTTATTTAGATCATATTTTTTAATAAAATTTATTTTTAGATAGAAATACCCAAATTCAATCGTTCTGATAAGTTATCCTGAAAGGTGACATAGTTTTGTACTTTTACAAATCATTGTGAGTGATTTTCATTGCAATTGTCTCTCTCTCTTTTTGGAAACTAGGCTTGAATTCCATTATTCTTCTATTCTTCTAATAGTTTTTAATGACTATCTATATCTTCTATACCTATAATACTTGCCTCCATGCACCTATTCTTAGTTTTTAAAACCTAAGGATCTTTGGCCTTATATGGTATCTTTTTTATTAGATATCAATGTTGATCTAAACTCTTTAAAAAAATTATAAGACTTTCATGAAGTATCTCATCAAATTTATCATCCTCTCAAAGGAACAATCCCTTCTTTGTCTCAGAAAAGTGAACTATTAGATAACTGAGAGGGGAGGGGGTGAATCAGTTATGTGAAGTTATTGTACAGTCCCTTTGAGAAATTTTAGCACCAGAAAAACTTCATAAACATTAGTAATAAATACTGAACAATATCATTAGTTAACTTTGTTAATCAATTTATTCCAAATTGTTAACTCACTATTCTTTGCATTATCGAGTATCAGTAAACTTTCTAGTTATAACCTAGTAAAATTACTTAGTTATTATCAACTTGTAGTATAAATTAAAAACATTACAAAATAACTTGTGACAAATAAAATTCACATAATTAACACCATGGTTTTACCATGTAAACCATGTTAAGGAAAAAACTACCTAGTACTGACAACCCAACAAATTTCACTCTTCTTAAGTGAGCTCTATTAGGAGCCAACCTTGTCAAAGGTTACGTACATATTTTTAATGTGACCTTGCTAGATGATTTCACCAAAATCTCTTCTAGACCTTATCATTCCTTGTGTTAGGCTAAAGAGTCACCTAATTTAAAGGAGTTACAAACACCACTAATCAATGTTACCACAAAGGAAACAACCTTTTCTTGTTTAGATCTATGTTCTTTTCTCTTATCTATTTGTAATCTCTCATTATGATCTTCTTTCACTTTGTACTCTTGACTAGCTAACTAACACCTTCTATTTCTCTTTCCTCTTCTGGGTTCACTTGGTTCAACAATCTTCTTTTACCTTCTTTAACTTTACATTCATGACAACTTAACATTTCTTGACTAGGTTCCAACTAGCATAATCATTTCTAAACCAGCAGCATAAAAAATTTAGTAGCCTAAAATTATCTTGATCTCCTCCTTGAATAGTCATCTGCATGCTTCCAGATTCTTCCATCTTTTGCCAGTTAGTCAAAATTATTCATCTTAGGTTCATAAAAAATTTCCATACTCAAAGCTTCATACAATGAATATAGGCACTTGGAAAATATAACTTCATATAAGTTTTTGTCCATCCTTACCCTTCTTAAATCTCCATCATTAAATCCTTCTTGAATTTTCCAAGTCATTGATCTTGTAACAAACTTTGGCTCATGCCTTAGACCATCTCAAAATTTTTGAATCTACATCAATATTCATCTTTAGTTTCTAATTCTCTAAACATATTCATATAATTGTTACTCGATAAACATAACATTTATTTATGTAGTATATAACTCAGTTATTACTAAATCTCTTAGGAAATACTAAATTTCTCTTTTTATTTGCCAATCACTTGGGCAATACTATAGTCACTTGGTGAATATAGTCTCCCTTCACCAACCTTGTCACTTGATTAAGATTGTATTCTTTAATACTTCTCAATATTTCATATCTATGAAAAAATCAAACTAATATTATATTATCACTATTCAACTAATTCAAGTACCCATTATATACCATTCTTATCAATATTTTCTTCAAAATAATTTTTCAAAATCCTCTTCATCAATGTAATGATATGGCACTCAACTAGATTAGCATAATGTCTAGTCAACTAAGACTTTGACGTCAATGGCAATATAACAACTCATTAACATTACCTATTACATTATTAGTTGGGTCTAACAATATACCTCTTTGGCATTAATAGAAACACATAACATGTGATCTTATATTACAAAACATTACATAAGATAATCACAATTAGAAATTGACAACAATACAACTTTGTAGCTCTTTGTCTTCAATTGCAGAAACTCTATAACTCAGTGTGTATCTTTAGTAGCAATGACAATATCCAACATTTCTCCCCCTTGGGATATGATCTCCATTCAATCTTTTGCATTCTTCTCTTCCTTCAATATATTCTCTCATTTAGCTCCTCTCTCCCTCTCTTCAGTAATCATCTTTAGTCATTCTCCCCCTTTGACAATAATGTCAAGGGTCATTATAAGTTCCATCAAGAAACTTATAAAACCTTGTAGTTATCCTTGTACCTTGTGTGTAATGTATACATCAATTCTACCATAGTCAACTTAAAAATTTCAAAAATATTCCTAAACTGTGAACACTTATGCATCAACTCCATAAATATATTGCAATTCACTAATGAATTGAGTGAGCCACTATAAAATCATTGTCTTATGTGTCTGTTTGTTTTGTGCTTTGTTATTTTATATTTTTTTTGTTAATAAAAAACCTATTAAACTAATCCCCTTCATTGTGGTTGAATTACTACATCTAAATTGGAGTATTTATTCTTCTATTTTATCTTTTTCACGAGATAAGAGTAAACAAAAGCTCCCATGTATAATGCAACCACAATCAAGAATTATATGGATTTCTTAAAATCATTTCCAAAAAATAGCTATGACCAAATTTGTTATCTTTGATTGTTGATCAAGTTAGCATGCTTGTGAGCTTTTGTTGTCTAATTATTGGCCACTATGGTTATGATGAGATCTCTTTCTACTGTTAGTATGTACTTTTGATATGAAATTTTTTACATAATATCAAATTGCCAAATTTGTCTGAGTCCTTCAAATCCTAGACCCTTAGTTTTCATAAGATTGACTTAATTACCTCATAGTAAGTACCTCATCCATATGGTATGTGGTTGTATTGCATGAATTATTAGCATATCAAATATATCCCCAATAAGATCTCAAATAGTGGACAATGACTTTCTCCTCTCATATGAATTGATCAAAACTTTTAATGATCAATTTCTTCACTAGCTACTCTCTCTAAGTTCCTTGTCATCTTGATCTTCTCCATGGCACAAATAAATATGATCTTATAGAAAACTACCACCATGCTTGCTCTAATATAATAGAAATTTTTGCTACAAAATTGAAACCTAGTTCTTTATTATATTTCACCACTATACACCCTTGAACTATTGTAGGACCATATGTAATATTAATACCCAATGGGCACAACGTGAGCTACTTAAGGCACAATTTCTTTTGGCAACTCAGACATCTCCAGAACAACTCGATTCAAAACAAAATAAATACTCTATAATGAAAGTCAACCAAAATACAAACCTATACCAATTAAATCATTGACTTTGATGCTAAAATGATCAAAGGTAAAATAAAATAAAATCAAATTTTCTATATATATATATATATATTCAAAGAATAGAAGAGATTACAATGATATGTTCTTTTTAAGGTGGTTCCTCCTTCCTCTTTTCAAGGAAAAAATATTGCCTCATTTTATTTGTGACAATAAACTTAACTAAACTTGTTACTGCTAAAAAAAATCATTCAAAAGTTCAATCAAAAGTAAAATAGAATAACAAATAGAACACGTAATCAATTAACACTCTACTATATATGATTTATGAAAAATAAATCACAAAAATAAAAAAATTCTTGGTAGCCAAAGATGTTGAGTGATAGTTTTACTCAGCACAAGAGGGTACTAAGTGACAAGAAGATGGTGCCGAATGATTCGACACACAAAGAAGCCAAGTGAACTCGGCAATAAAGTCAACTCAGCATAAGAAGTTGCCAAGTGAGATCAACCACTGAAGGGAAGGGTGGAACTCAACATAGTGGATGTTGAGTGAGCTTGGTCAACAAAGGGAGGTGGAGCTTAGTAGGCTCAACACACAACCCATACCAAGGATCGAATGGACTCGGTAGGGGTAAAAGTACAAACCTATGTCGCCTTTCAAGCTAACTTATCAAAATGAATGAATTTGAATATTTCTATCTAAAAGTGAATTTTATTCAAATGTTTTATCTAGATAAATTTATTATAGCTAAGTTATATATGGTATCATGCTTTTCCAATTGAAAATGTCTATTAAATGCATGTTTTATACTAGTTAGTATCCAATTACTAAAGAAATAAAATTATTTCATAAAACTAATCTTTCACTAACTCTTAATATTTTTTAGATATTATTTTACTAACATAAAAACATCATTTTATAGAGCTTCAAGTCAAGAATATTCTCATATAGAGTTTATAGTGTTTTAATTAAATATAATATATTTTAATTTAAAAAATTCAAGTACATATTTTAGCACTTGAAAAGATGTCAATTTTGAGTGAGAACAAATATTAAGTCATATCAAAAAACTTAAAAAATTATACAACGTTTTAGAGGAGAGTGTCCTCTTATAGAATGTATACTTTTTCTTCTAGTTAGAATAGATTTGTTTTGAAAAATGTGGTGGGAGATGAAAACTATTGATTTTATGTGTGTTGAAGTTTGAATTGTTATAATAGAAAAACTATAGGTCTAAAGCCAATTTTTATTTTTGTTTGTTCTAGCTATATATGTTATCTATAACATAGTCTGAGTTCAAATGGAAATAAGTATATTTCCATATAGTTTTGTGGTGGGAATGAAAACCCTAATTTTTAGCATTTTTCAGCAACTAAAAAATTATCTATAAAAATTAGAAAAATGTATCAATTCTTATTCCAAATAATTATTAAAAATTATAATCCTAAACTTCATCCATTTCTACACATTTCATTAGCTTAGTTCATTTCCAAATTCTAAATAATAATACTAGTTTTATGTCATTGAAGGTGAACAATTATACTTTTTTAATCCTTTTCCTTTACAAAAGGGCGACATAGGTTTGTGCTTTTACCCGTCGATGAAGGCGCCAAGTGAACTCAGTATGAATGAAAGAGGAAGAGCTTAGTTAAGGAGTGAACCAAGTGATCTATTTAATAGACTTATAGCCTGAACATTTCCACTGTTAAAACACAAAGAGGATAACAATGAAACTTGCAAGCATGAACATCTCAAATACTAAGCATGCAATAGAGAATAGAAAGGGAGACAACAATGAGCCAATTATTCCTTCTTGCTTGATATCTATTCAACTAGGTTAAACTATTACAAAATATGAGAGAATTCAACTTCAACTAGTAAACACTACAAATACTTCAACTGATAATAAAATTACAACACTAAAGGTTGCATACAATAATTCCTAGAGCAATCACTACTTCTCAAGAAAAAACCAAAGGACAAACTTATAGAATGATAGAGAGATTCAACATATGTTGTGCTATTGAACCTTCCTTCTATCCTCTGATCTATTGATCTTCTTCCTTCACTATTTTGTGCTCAACACTTCTTCTTTGTATGCTTCCTTCTAACTCTCTTCTTCTTTTTCCAAATGAATGAAGTTCATTCTTTTTGTCTACCGTCAAAAATGTTTCCCTCTCTTTTAAAATTCAAACTCATCTACTAAGTTAACGAATATTAGGTAGGTAAGTGGGAATTTGGCTCTAGGCGCAACTAACCAATTGCATTAAATTTCTAACACTCCCCTTTTGTCTTGAGCCAAACAAGACAAGGATCACTCCTCATCCAAATCAACTACAACAAGACTCTTTCTTAGGTTCCCAAAAGTTCCACTGCCTAAAGACTTAGTGAATATGTTTGCTAGCTACCAGAAAAATTTACAAAATTCCATCTTTATATCTCCATTCTCCACTAACTCTCTAATGAATTGATATCTGATCTCAATGTGCTTGCTTCTCCCATGAAAGACTAGATTCTTAGATAGTACAATGGAGGAAATGTTCTCACAAAATATTGTGGTTCCATCCTCTTGCCTTTCATTCAGATCCATCAAAATCCTCCTTAACCAAATAGCTTGACATGCTACTACATTCTTTGCTATGTATTTAGCCTAGCTATTGCAGATTGAGAAACAATAGGTTGCTTTTTGGATACCCATTAAATTACACCCGATCCCATGCAAAACATGTATCTAGAAGTGTTCTTCCTATCATCTAAACTTCTAACCCAATCACTATCCATATAACCAACCAACTTAAAATTATTATCTACAGTATACAAAATCCCAAATCCCTTGGTACCTTTCACATACCTTAGGAACCTCTTTCCCACTTTCCATTAAGAATCCTTTGTTATTTCCATTAATTTGGAAATCAAACTTACTGCATGCATCATGTTAGGCTGAGTTGTTGTTAAATACTTTAAACTTCCATCCATACTTTTGTATAGTGTTGGATTCACACTTTTGCTGCAATCTTCCTTTCTCAACTTCAGACCTACTATTGTTGTTGTGGGGGATGCCTTGTTGTTTTTCATTTTGAATCTCTTCAAGATCTACTTTGCATATTTTTCTTGAGAGATGAAGATTCCATCATGCATTTTTTTACTTCTATGCCTAGAAAATACTTTAAGAAACCTAGGTTTGTCATCTCAAATTCATTCTTCATGGAATCTTTGAACTCATCAATTATGAAGTCATCATTTCTAGTGAATATTAAATCATCAACATACAAGACAACAATTAGAATCTTACCATTTTTTCCTTGATATAGAGAGTGGGCTCACCATTGCTTTTTGTAAAGCCATTGCTCATCAAATGTGAGTCAATCTTGATGTACCATATCGTTAGAGCTTTCTTTAGACCATATAGATCTCCCTTTAATTTGTACAACTTGTGTTCTTTTCTTGGAACCTCATAACCAGGTAGTTGCTCCACATATACTTCTTCTTTCAATACACCATTAAAGAAGACATACTTCACATCCATTTGATATGATTTCCATTTATGCTAGGTTACAATTGCTATGACAACACACACAGTTTCCATTCATGCAACTGAGGCATATGTCTCATCATAATCTCTACCATATTGTTGCTTGTACCACTTAACCACTAAGTGTGCCTTATGCCTATCTATTTTTCCTTCAGTATTGCACTTGGTCTTGTAAGCCCATTTTACTCCAATTACTTGGTTCTTGTGAGGCATAGCAATTAACTCCCACATATCATTTCTTTTAATAGCATCTATTTCCTCATCCATGGCATTACACCATTTCTCTTCCTTCATAGATTCTTCAAAGTAAATTGGATCACTATGAGAAAATAATGCAAAATTAACACTCTGATCATAATCTTCCTCATACCTTTCTTCTTGGTATATCTTCCTTAGACTCTTGGTCTTTCTTGGAAATAGGGAGGCAAGAGTGGGATCTTAATTCTCAGTATTGCTACTGCTACTATTTTGGATACTAGCTTGGGGTTATCCTGAACTATTTGGAGCTATCACTTGGCATGTAAGAGGTTGCTTTCCTTTTTTCCTTTTTTTTCAATCCATTTCTTCTAATCCATCATATTGCTGATCACCAATTTCATCTTCTTCCTCATCAATTCTTGACACTTTTTTTTAAGTTCTCTAGTCCTTCTAGAATTTTGAGAATTAAAGGGAAGCCTATGTTTCTTACATGGCATGAAAGCCTCGCACTTGTCATATGAATATGCAATGCTTGGCAAGCTATCTACCATTCTTTTCATGGATAAAAAATTTAAACTAACAAAGCCAAGATGTCCATATCTAAGATGCCAAAGGTTTAAGGGGTCTTCAATCATGCTCCTAAGAGTTGATTGTTGATGTACTAGTGTACATGCTTACTTGGGAGGTGCAGCGCTAACTTGAGAAGAGGAACATATCTCTATCCTCAAGGGGAACATTTGATTCTTTTTTATTTGGACTACTACAAGTAATCTATTATTCTTGTCTTTTTTATGAATGACACATTTTTCATTTTCCATTAGCACCTTGTAACCGTTTTGAATGAGTTGTCACACACTCATCAAATTGTGCTTTATACCAGGGAAAAAATACACATTTTGTATCTTCTTCTTCTCACCTTGCCTAGTGTGGAACACGATAGATCCTTTGCCCACTATGGGAATGGTTCCATTATTTCCCATCTTAATTTTACACTAAAAATGTCTTATCAATGAAAGAGAATAAACTTTTATTAGCCCTCATGTGGTTGCTACATCAGCTATCCAAGTACCATACTTCAGGGTTTCCTTCTTCACCAATGTTTTTGATTAAGTAAAATAGGTTATACAGGGATCCTAAAAGCCAAAAGTTTTTACATAATATCTGAAATAGAAATAATAATTAAAGTCTAGCTACTATTCTTTTTCTTATAAAATCCAAAACCAAAAGATAGGCCCATAGCTCGGAAACAAAAGCCAGCTACCCTAGATAAGGACCAAAAAAGATGAAAACACAAACTATTAGTTATCCCTATCTAGAACCTATAGAGTCTCTGCAACTTCATTGGCCCTCCAATTGTCCATGCGCACTCGATCTTGGTTCTGATCATCCATCGATCCCTTGGTCTCTTTCATTTCTCCCTCAACTTGCCCAAAGTCCATACTAGCCTTATCTTCCTTTTCCCTGCCAAAAGCTACATTCTTCAGTGATTCACCTAGATTATTGATATTCTCATTCAAGGTGTTCAAGGTAGAAATCACCTAATTCACCAAGTTCTAATTTGAAATCTCCATCCTTTGAACTCTTTTTTCAACCTTTAAGATTTGATCCTTCTGGTCAGCATGGCATCCCTAGTTGCTACTTCTCATATGGTCATTCACCTGGCTCCTTTTCTCCTTGAGCTCCTCTATCTCACGAAACAACTACTTGATAGAGTGAAATTTGTCTAACATGTTGTTTTTAGAATTATTGAGTAGGTTAAGCCCATATTCTCTTGCATTGTCAAAAATTGCAACCAGAGTAGGGTCAATAAGTTAATTGAAATAGAATTTATCATCTTTATCTTCCATCACTTGGGGGTTCATCATCTCCCTAATGATCCCCATCATCACCATTTGAGTGTTGAAATTTCTCCATGCCCTCCTTTTGTCTTCCATAACCATCTCCCCACTCTCTTTCACCAAAATTTATATCTTCTCCTATGGTGAAGAAATAGAAGGGATAGGGCCTGAAGTTGTAGGAGTTTGGTCTTTTGTTTCTTCCAATAGTGAAACCACCTCAGCTTTCCTTTTCTTGGGGTTCCCCAACATAATATTCAAAACCTTCTCATTGTCCTCCTCCTTCATCTCTTCGAATAACTCTCTTTCCTCTTCTTCATTGTTATATTCCTCCTCGTCCTATTCCTTAGACTTGGGGGGATTGGGCGTTAAGCCCCAAGGGCTCTTTCTGCAAGGAACAATGCTGGTGGAGGGAGAAATTTTCTCCCCTTCCTTTGACTTCTTGCCTTTAGATGAGGTATTATTCTCATCTTCTAAATTTATGCTTTAAAATTCCTCAGAATCTAAACTCTTAGTTTCCTTAGATGCATCCCTAGTTTCATCAAGGGATTTGCCCCCTGGTCTGAGTCTTTAGGTACTCATAGACTAGAAGGAGAAAAACCTCATAAAGGGTTGGGTTTGTAGTAGGTTTCTTTTTAAAACCGTCAATTTCCTTGCTCACTGAAGTGAAAAGATAAAAAGGAAAGGAAATATTTATGTCATGCCTAAAATGATTTAACAAAAAAAAATGATGTATTTTGACCCTATTGAATCTAGTATTCAGAGATATATATTCAATAATAACCCTTAAGACATACCTCCAATGTTATAGATGATGAACTATGGGATTATTTTTATTTACCATGTTCACATTAGCCACATTTGCATTTTTTATTAACTAGTCAATGTGCTTCTTCTAGCATTCACTTGGATAATGCCCAAACTTATGATAGTACTAGCATTCAACATTTCTCTTATTGAAGTTATAATTCTTCTTACCTCCTCTATAGATGTTTTCAAAGGTTCTTGCTCCCTGTTGGTTGCTAGCTCATCTTGAGCTTTTTGCACTAATATTCCTTTGACTATTCCTTGCACAACCTCTACTTCTTAAGCCTCTATTGGAGCCATTTCTTCCTCTCCCCTACCTCTTGAATTCTCTTAAGCCTTGAAAGACTGCTCTTGGGAAGTTTTTGCTAATCTATTGATCCGATGCTTATGAGTTTGAAGAGTTCCCATCAACTCATCCATGGTTAGTGTGGTGAGTTCCTCTACTTCTTCAATAGTCATCACAAGGTTGTCATATTACTTAGGTAAACTCCTCAATGTCTTTTCTATAATCCTTTTCTCATTATACTCTTCTCCATTTGACTTGAGCTAATTTATCAAAGTGGAGATTTGTGAGTTGAAGTTTGCAATAGGTTCATTGTCCTTCATATGAAGGTTCTCAAACTCCCTTCTGATCATGTATAACTTTACTATTTTGACCTTGTTAGTCCACTTGAATTTTGTCTCAAGGATATCCTATTCTTCCTTTGCATAATTTGTTGCTACAATCTTGGGAAAGACAATCTCTATCAGGGTATGTGCAGGATCATATTCAATCAAACTATGCTCTTAAGTGGCAATAAAAAAATAAAAAAATCAAGGTTATGTCAACTTGACATGCAATTTTCTATTTGTTATTAACTTTATATCAAAATTTTGAGAGAAAAGAATCTCTAGAAAATTGAATCTAGCTTGTAAACTACTAGGACATATCTCAAAAAAATAAAAATTGATTGGTCAAAATTTTGAATTTTAATACAATATTACAAAAAGATTTAGAAAAAAAAAAGTAGACGTATGTCTGACCACCTTAATCAAAATCAAATGATAATATTTTTAAATAATATTCTAGATATAAGTAGTAGACTCATGCCTAGATGTGACACATATTTTTGGATATTTTTATTTCTAAATAAATAATTTTTTATTTCAATATTTTTGGAATAAAAACTCTCATGTCTAACCATGTTAACTAATTCAAAACTCTACAAAATTCAATTTTTCATTTTTTTCCCTTATAGTAGAAGAAACATAGAATCTGATGCATCTTTTGGATTTAAAAAATGTTGTACCATTTGAAAGTTATAGTTGTTTTTCAAGTAGTGTGCCAAAAAACACATTATACATAACTCCATCAGAAAACAAGTAATAATTACTTACTAAATTCATAATTTGACAAACCTTACATTTATGGAAAGATAAGAACATTCTTAAGAAACCCTTTTCATTTTATCAAATCTTGGTGAAAAAAAAGTCTTCAGCTACATGTTTGAAGTAAAAATCACACAAAAGTAGGTCAAAATCATATATTAAGGATGTTTTTTAAGTTGACCATATAGGTTTGGTATCAAAAGATATAGTAGACCTTATAAAGATATTAATTGTTTTCATTTAGTATTAGGGTGGGTGGGAAAAAAGTTGGAATAGATTTTGAAATGGTTTGAGATATTTTAGAACTACAAATTTTTTAGATCACCACTTTTTGGCACACCATGATCCTTCACATACCCATCATTGTTGCCTCAATTAGACTTAGTGTTTTCTCAACCTTTCTCCTTGACTCCTCCAACTGAGTCTTCTGTGGTTTTGTGAGGGAAACATGCACTACTAGGACTCTAACATCATTAAACCCATTTATCAAAAACTCCCACAAATCATTATCTGCCATTATGCCTTTCATCTTCTTTGCCCATGTATCATAATTTTGTCCATTAAAGAAAAATGGCTATTGCCATATCTTTCATGCACCTCCTATCATGTTAAATATATTAAGAAAACAAATTCCCTCACTCACTATGGATGTGGTGCCTCAATGCTCTAATACCATGTTAAAAATAAATCACAACTACAAAAAATTTCTTGACCACCAAAGATATCAAGTTGTAGTTTTACTCAACACAAGAGGGTGATGAGTGATAGGTAGATGGCGTCGACTGACTTGACACAAAAAGAAGTTGAGTGAACTAAAAAATAAAGTCAACTTAACACAATAAGGTGCTAAGTGAGCTTGGTTACTGAAGGGAAGGGTGGAGCTTGGCATAATGGATGTCAAGTGAGTTCAGTCAACAAAGGGAGCTAGAGCTTGGCATGCTCAACACACAACCCACACCAAGGACCAAATGGAATCAATAGATGAAGGCACCAAGTGAACTCAATATGAAAAATAGAGGAAGAGCTTGGTTAAGGAGTGAATTGAGTGAGCTATTTAATAGACTTATAGTCTAAAAATGTATACAATTAAAAGGCATAGAGGATAACAATGAAACTTGCAAGTATGAACATCTCAAATACTAAGCATGTAATAGAGAATAGAAAGGGAGACAACAATGAGACAAGTATGTCTTCTTGCTTGCTTTCTATTCAAGTAGGTTAAACTATTACAAAGTATAGGAGCATTCAGCTTCCACTAATAAACACTACAAATACTTCAACTGATAATAAACTTACAACACTAAAGGCTACGTATGATAATGCTTGCAGGAATTGAAACTTACCGAATGACAAAGAGATTCAATATGTCCTATGACATTGAACCTTCCTTCTATCCTCTAATCTTTGTTCTAAATATTTCTCCTTTACTCTGATCTACTGATCTTCTTCCTTATTTTCTTTGTGCTCTTTACTTCTTCTCTATCTTCTTCCTTCTAACTCTCTTCCTTATTTTTTCAAAAATGAAGTTCATTCCTTTTTTTTGCCTTCAAAAATGTTTCACTCTCTTTTCAAATTCAAACTACCAAGTTAATGAATGTCAGGCAAGTAGGTGGGTGTTTGGCTCTACAAGCAACCAACCAATCACATTAAATTTCTAACATGATTGACATATTGTTCTTATTACATGGCTTGGATCTCATTTATTTTGTTTGTGTGTGTGTGTGTGTGTGTG
Organism: Cupressus sempervirens; assembly: GCA_028749045.1. Lineage (NCBI taxonomy): Eukaryota > Viridiplantae > Streptophyta > Pinopsida > Cupressales > Cupressaceae > Cupressus > Cupressus sempervirens. The sequence continues at coordinate 193,196,825 of CM053792.1, forward strand.
TGTGTGTGTGTGTCTATAAAATCCTATCATCCTAAGATTGATAATTTAAAGAACCCTCTATGCATAATGATAAGGCATAACTTCATCTTTTGACAATGCAAACAACCATAATTTTATTTCTTCTTATCCTTATTTTTCCTCTATGAATCCACATTTATATGTATCCCTTTTACTTTTGTTTTCAATCAACATTTCTATGAAACCCTTTAGTTTCTACCAATCCATGTTTACATGCATTTTTTAAATTCTAAGAGTAGTAGGGGCATGTACTTTTTATATCAAAAGGTTGGAAATTACCTGAGGACCCTTGTTTTTGTTCTATAAGGAAGCTATCTACTCTTTTTGATGGAATAACTACATTGCTTTGCATCTAATCTCAACTCAAAAATATGGATAGCCTATGCCAATGGCATGCTTGTGGTAGGTATCTCTTGTAGTGGCTCATGATGAACTAAGTAGGAGTGGGTTTACTTTTGGATTTTTGTTTTGCATAACCTTAGTATCATACTGGTATTATGGAGTTATTAAGGAAGGAGGAAGGGGCCCAAGCATCTGGGATACTTTCTCCTATATACCAGGTTAAATTTGGCTCTTCCATACATATATTTATCTCCATTTTAAATTTTTATATACTGGTTTTCACTATAGAAACAACACTTAGACTTAGACACAAAATACAAATTCAACAACATGGATTCAACTCAAAATTAGCAAAAAAAAATTGACAAGACTTTGCAAGACTGGCAGTCCTTAAATATCACATACTAAGGAACAAATTAAGTCAAGAAACAATCAGACATCTTTGACTATTTAACACTTTTAACCTAGCAATAAATCATTATGTATGATGTTTAAGCCAACAAAACTTGACAAAAATTAGGAAGAAAAAATTTCTAAAGAGGCTCACTAGAACTCCTGAATGTCCTAGAACTAGGGTTTTCTATCACTTTATTTTACTAATTCTAGTGCATAGATTTGGCTTTCCCAATGCTCTATGTATATGTTTATGTTCTATTCAATATAATTTATAGTCTAAGAGAATTAGATTATAGGAAATAAATTATTTCAATTAAGATTGTGTATACAAGATTTACTTGATGCTATCCCAACACTTGTTTCTAGGGAAGATAACAAATAGTTAATGGCTCCTTTCACTATGATGGAATTATAGAAGGTTTTTTTATCCTTGTCTCTTGAAAAAACTCCTAGTCTCAATTAATTCACAACCCTCTTTTTTCAAAAATTTTGGGATGTGATTGGTTTCGATCTTCTTGCAGTGATTGAAGAATCCTATAAAAATAGATCTATGTTAAAGAATTTCAATACTACAAACATTGCATTGATCCCCAATACCAAAAAACCTAGATCATTTGCAGAATTTAGACCCATTTCATTATGCAATACAATGTACAATTTTTTTTCAAAGGCAATTTATATGAGATTACAACATACCTTAACTAAAATTATATCACTTAAGAAAGGAGGCTTTATTCCATGTAAAGAAACAACGGAAGGGGTCATTATTGCACATGAGCTTTGACACTCTATCCATTCCAATTAGTCTTCTAGTCTGATGATCAAACATGATATGAATAAATCTTATGATCAAGTGCAATGGTCCTTTTTGTTTAAAGTTCTCTAGAAGTTTGGATTTGACCCAAAATAGGGTAAGTGGATCAAGTCTTGTATCTCTGATACCTTCTTTTCAGTTATAGTTAATGGTAAGTCAATTGGCTTTTCTTAGTCTAGACAAGGCTTATGATAAGTTGGTTGGTTTTTGCAAATTTTTAAAAATAAAAAAATAAAAAAAGTTTATATATATATATATATGTTTAAAAAAATTAAAAAATAAATAAATAAATAAAAATTTAAAAAATAAAAAAGGGAGATAATAATAATAATAAATACATGTTCAAAGGGGACTTTTTTACTCATGTTTATTTTTTTCTTTACGCTATCTTGTTACTAATAAATGCTTTTGTTTTCAATGTGCAGGTAACCAAATGGTGTTCATGTCCAAAGAAGCACTCAAACCTATAGTCTTCAAGTTCCAAGGCGTACCTTCAAAATCAAGATTCTATGATGATTATGCTAAAATTTGAGATACTGACCTTAGAAACATGGATTTAGGGGATTTCCTGAGAATTTGTAACAAGCCATAAAAGAGGCCAGCCTTGGTATCTACATTGATCCATTCCATATTAGTGACTGCAACATTACATCCCGTGTTAGTATAGTCTACTAAACTAATCATGGCCCTATCACAACATTTCATCCCTAATGAGAGGGTGGTTAAAAGTGTCATAGGGGAAGTGGTATTGGGTTTGTGACCTGATAACACTGAGAGGGTTTTCCACCTACCAAGAGCAGACTAGTTCATTCAAATTTCCTATGATGCGGTTGAGAGGTGGTACAAGGAGCATCACCAAGAGGCCATTGACATTATACAATCCTTGTACCTAATTGAGAAGCCTCCTTGGGGAAGGATAACTAGAAAAGTGGATATGACTCAAGGATACATGAGGGAAGACATTGGATACTCTATTATTCTCCTAAGTAGAATCATGGGCTTACCTACAGTAGGTCACCTCAACACATTCATGGTCAACATCATTAAGATCATCAGATAGGTGAAGATACCATTGGATTGGGCCACCACAGTAAGTGAAAACTTGTGTGAGAAACTAAGGATGGTGAAGGAAAAAAAGAAGTTTTATATGACTTCCTATACGGTGTACTTACTTGCAGCAAGAGCAACGAACTATCTTGACTTGTATAAGAAAGGCAGTATGCAAGACCCCAATGCCTAGCCATACATTATCTACCCTCAGTTGGTGAAGAAGAAGCTCTTAGCACAAAGCAAGGAGAGAAGAATCATGAAAGATGCATTTATCTTTGTGATCATTTGATTCATCGAGGGAGACTCTGGGAAGAGATTATTTGACAAAGCCAAAGCATAGATCATGGCTCTCAGAGGCTACTTCATCCAGTTTAAGACATTCACATATTTATGGGTAACTGGTGCATCCATCAACCCTAAGAAGCTTCCAAGATACATAAGTGAAAAGTTGGCACTATTGGATATCTCTAGGAAAATTGAGTCAGCTTATGAGAAGATAAAGAGGCAGAGGACACCTTGTTGGGAATGGCCATTGGTCATTGGACCATATAAGGTGAAATGGAAATAGGATATTCCAACCTTTGAGTTTAATGTGAGAACTATCCTCTTGAAGAATACAACTCTCCTCGGCCATACTTTGACAATGTTGGTAAAGTGGAAAGCTTGGCAGGAAAGGACTTCCATCATGAGGATGCCATTGAAGATCATTGCATTAATGCCACAAATGACTACGATGTTTGCATTAGGGACTATTGTAGGATAACTTTTTATCCTGTAGAAAAGGCTCTCCATTTGAATATCCCTAATGAGATAAAGTTACAAGACTCTAAAGAATTACTGGATCCCCTGTTCAATGTAGATAAAATTGGTCAAAGACCAATTCTGAATGCAGAGGTTGATCGAGTGAGGCATGTCATCCAAATGACTAAGAATTGGATCAAGAATTTTTTTCATTTGATCCAATTTCAAATACAGTAATCTTCCATGCATATGCTTGCCCAAAAAGGGGTAAAGGAAGGAAAGTTACAATTCCTACCTTTGCACTCCAGTCTCCTATTAGGCCAGAGATAGTCTATCAGCTTGATTGCCTAGTTGGATACTATCACCCTCTAGAGAGAAAGGGAAAGAGGAAGAGAACCTCTCCTTAGAGGATTGAGATAGAACAAGTTGTAGAACACTTGTCTCCTTAGTAGTAGGAACATAGCTCACAAGAGTCCCAAGGTATTGGAACTACTTAAATCTATGATGAACCTTAGTTTTCTCCTATTGTGCCAAGCTAATTAGAAGAGGAAGAGATTCCAAAAGCCTCCATTCCTCTTATACAAGAAGAGCCCCCTTCTCCTTCCATCCCCAAGAAACATAAGAGGATCAAGATTAAGATGAAGAAAAGGCAAAGGATTAGTAGAAGATTAGTACCTAATCCATCTATTCCCAAAACTATTCTAGAGGAAGAAGAAGATGAGGAAGAAACATAATCAGAAGAGGAGGAGGAAAAAGTGCCCCTATAGGGAAGAACTTGCTTAGAAAAAGCTACAAAGTTGGAAAGATGAAAGAGTTCCATGGGTACCCTACCATCCACCCAAGCAGAACCATTAGAACTCTCTCTTTGGAAGATGAAGTGAAGCACTGGGTGAATGAGAAAAGGGAAGGAGGTGAGGATGTTCTCTCCGAGATGGATTTTGATTTCATGCATGTGGGTGTAGAGTTGGTTGAAGATAAGATTAGAGACACCCCTACATGTGAACTCCAACAAGAAGACTAGATGCAGATGTCACTAGATACACAGGGTCTTGATCTCACTCCTCTATCTCCACCATAGATTACAGTTGTAGATAAGGGTTCAGTATCTCCCCCACCTCCAAGTTCAAAAGAGGAACAACTTCAAAAGGAACCATCACCACAAGAGAAACTAGAGCCAAGGGCCACTTATGAATCATCAAAAGAGGCATAGATGATAAAATATGCACAATAGCCTTCCCAAGATGCTGAGGAGAAAGCTACAAGATCTATAGAGACTCAGGCTATAGAAAGAGAATCCTCACAAGATCTATAGAGTAATAAAGGGAAGGAAGTAGTTGAACATACCCCTTCATCATCAAGGGAAAAGGTCATAGAGAAACACATTATGAGATGGTTTTGAAAGGAGATAATGAGGAGTTCTAGGCCTTAGTTCCATGCTTCAGAGGATGACATTTGTGATATTATAGAGATCTTGAAAAAACCCGAGTCTTCATTACATGATGCAACACCATTTGCACTTGTCACTACCATATGGAACTAGGATTTATTTGTACAAATGGCTCTCCCTCTTGAAGGTACAGATGTAGATGCTATTAGTCTTGAGGATTATGAAGTAAAGGATGTTATGTTAGGAAGGCCTACATGAGATTCAAACTGACAGATGATGACTATGGGAGTCAAAGAGATTCTCAGGCACATGGAACAAGATGAGATTGAACTCGAAACATTTTGAAGGAAAGTTGAGATCCTAAAGGGATATCTAGCCAAAGGTCTTGGTCCTCTTGATCTTGAGTGCCCCGAGCAGACTCTAAATACCATTCTTAAAGAAGTGGAAGGTGTACAGATCAATCCATTTTTGAAAGCTTGTCATGAATGGCAAGAAAGCCTTGAGGATAGAGGTGTTACCACAATCATAAGGAATTTGAAGTTACTACTTGCTACATAGGAGAACATGAATAAGGTCATAGCAATTTTGAGGTAGGATTTTAGTAACATGGATGAGGTACAGGCATGGAGAAAGGATTTGCAGACTCTACAAGCCATAAAAGGGCAAAGGTACCACATTTTGATCGATGTATATATCGGAGAAGACCTAGACATGATAGATGATTGGATAGAGAAGATAGTGGATGGCAATAAATTAATGGAAACATTACATAAAGAGATCCACTGGCTCAAGCACCAAGCCTAAGAGAAAATTTTGGAAGCAAAAAATTTGTATAGTGATGTATGCTTGGACATTTTTGAAGATGAAGAATGAGAGAAGCTATTTCTAGCTATTTCCAGTTGAGGTAGTATTAGAGAATTTCAAGATGTTATAGGAAGCATCCAGTGATGAAGATATTAGGCAAGCCTTTAGGATAGAGGAAGCACTATTGGAGTTGGAAACCAAACTCAAAGATTTTGCAAAGACTCAAATTGAGGTGGAAAACTATAGACAGAGGGTAAAGGATAGATATGATTCTTTAGAATCTTCTAGATACAGCTAGAATTACCGAGATGATGGAGAAATTCAAGGGCAAACATCCAAACATAACTTTGGGATGAAGAAGAACAAAACTCAAATGCTAGAATTTCAGTTTTGACATTTAGTAAAATTTTGATTTTTTGACCCAGTCAAGGTACACAGGTCTACAGCTCCACATTTTCATATAGCTTCACAGCTCCACATTTTCATATAGGTCCATAGGTGTCCAAGTACATAGGTCTGTAGCTCTACAATTCAGAAGTGTGCCAACAATTAACTGCTAGTTCAAAAAATAACACCTTCCATGCATCAAGAACACATTCTGATAGTAGTTTAACTCTAACACACTTAGTGAAGGACCAGCTTCTATTTTTTATGCCTCCATGCACTTCCACTTTGACTAATGGTTTCCTCCAACTTTCTCTCTCATGCTTTCTTTGTTTTTGACATGTAAAGGGCTCATGCATCCAATTAATGAATAAAACATGGATGGAGTCCCTCTAAGCACAAGATTAATTGTTAGTCTATATATATTTAGTTAGTTTTAATGTTTTGAAAGTATTTTATTGCATGAAGATATCTCTCACTTTCAACACAAATTGAAGAGACAATTTCTTATAAATACCCCATTGTAAAATGTAACGAGGGTCTTCGTTATTATGCAATAAAATTATGCTTTTGGTGCTCACATTTGGAGTGTAGTGATTCTTTCCTGGATATGTCATTGTTTTGTGAATTTTATTCATTAGAATTTGGTTGAGCCAAAAGTTTATTGCATTGTTTCTAGTTGTGTGATCTTTTACTTATGGTGTTTGCTACAAATTTATGAATTCTGTTGATGTAATGAGCTTGAGAAGAGATCATCAAATTGTGTCTACATATCCTTTTGTCTCGCATGAGCATACTTTCTATGGCCTTGTGATTTGATGAAAAGTGAAATATCATACAATTGTTAAAGTTTCTCACTGACGAATGTATCAGTGGATTCTAAAAAGTGTTTCTCCTATTTTCATTGGTTTCTTACCAATTTCTTTGAAACTTTAACTCACAGCTTGTTGTTTTTTGTGTCCATTTAGGATTTCAATTTCAAGTTATTTGCTTTAAGTTTCATTATCTTCTTTGCTAACCTCTTTTTAGAATAGAAACTCATTTTAGTTGCACTGTTAGGTTGCATTCATTAAAAAAACTAGAAAATACAAAAATATTGTTCTTTTGTGCATGATTTTGAGATAGCAAATAGATTTACTTAATTTTGAGATTATAATCAAAACCAACAAGGGCCTCCTCATGAACAATCACATTTATCTTCAACTGGGCAGATTTTGGTATGTCACAAGACAAATACTAAACCTTAGAGCTGATCCCAAAAAGATTAGATTTTCAAGAGAGGAATTACACAATGGATTCTTGTCATTGATCTCATCCAAAATGACCACTCAACAAGTCTAAATATTTCTGCAATTTAAAAACATAGAGGTTAACAATGAAACTTGCAAGTATGAATGTCTCAAATACTGAGCATGCAATAAAGAATAGAAAGGGAGACAACAATTAGCCAAGTATGTCTACTTTCTTGCTTTCTATTCAACTAGGTTAAACTATTACAAAGTCTAGGAGCATTCAACTTCCACTACTGAACACTACAAATACTTCAACTGATAATAAACTTACAACACTAAAGGCTACATACAATAATGCTTGGAGGAATTAAAACTTACATAATGACAAAGAGATTCACTGCGTTCTATGAAACCAAACCTTCCTTCTATTCTCTAGTCTTTGTTCTGAATATTTCTCCTTTACTCTAATCTATTGATCTTCTTCCTTCTTTTCTTTGTGCTCTTTACTTCATTTCTATCTTCTTCCTTCTAACTCTCTTCCTTCTTTTTTTGAATATGAAGTTCATTCCTTTTTTTTTTTCCTTCAAAAATTTTTCCCTCTCTTTTCAAATTCAAACTCCCCTACTGAGTTAATGAATGTCAGGTAGGTAGGTGGGTGTTTGGCTCAAGGGGCAACTGACCAATCACATTAAATTTTTGACATAATTGACATAGTGTCCTTATTACATGGCTTGGATCTCATTTTTTATCCATATATATATATATATATATATATATATATATATATATATAATCCTATAATTATAAGATTGATAATTTAAAGAACCCTCCATGCATAATGATAAGGCATAACTTCATCTTTTGACAGTGCAAATAACCATAATTGTATTTCTTCTTATCCTTGTTTTTCCTCTATGAATCCACATTTATATGTATCCCTTTTACTCTTTTTTTAATCCACATTTATATGAAACCCTTTAGTTTCTACCAATACATGTTTACATGCATTTTTCAAAGTCTAAGAGTAGCAGGGACATGTACTTTTAATATCAAAAGGTCAAAAATTACATGAGGCCCCTTATTTTTGTTCTACAAGGAAGCTATCTACTCTTTTTAATGGAATAACTACATTACTTTACATATGATCTCAAAATCATAGCAGTTTACTATAATAAATAGCTCAAAAAGATGGACAGCCTATGCAATGGCATGCCTATGGTAGGTATCTCTTGTACTGGCTCATGATGAACTAAGTAGGAGTGAGTTTACTTTTGGACTTGTGTTTGGCATGACCTCAATATCATACTAGTATGAAGGAGTTGTTAAAGAAGGAGGAAGGGGCCCAAGCATCTGGGATACTTTCTCCTATATACCAGGTTAAATTTGGCTCTTCCACACATATATTTATCTCCACTTTCAATTATGCAATACAATTTACAATTTTTTTTCAAAGGCAAATTACATGAGATTTTGTAACATATCTTAACTAAAATTATATCACTTGAGCAAGGAGGCTTCATTCCATGTAAAGAAACAATGTAAGGGATCATTATTGCACATGAGCTTCTACACTCTATCCATTCCAATTAGTCTCCTACTCTAATGATAAAACATGATATGAAGAAAGCTTATGATCAGGTGCAATGGTCCTTTTTGTTTAAAGTTCTCTAGAAGTTTGGTTTTGACCCGAAATTGGGTAAGTGGTTCAGGTCTTGTATCTCTGGTATGTTCTTTTCAATTATAGTTAATGGTGAGTTGGTTTGTTTTTCTTAGTCTAGACAAGGTTTATGACAACATGATTTTTTATCTCCAACACTTCTCATCAATATGGTGGAATCCTTTAGTGGGATTATCAAAGTTAAGAACGATCAACCAAAATGGATTGGTTCTTAGATTGAAGGTACTTTTTTCATAATCACTCCATCATTTTTTGTAGATGATACATTATTTTTTGGTAAAGAAAATATTCAAGAATCTAAGGAAATTAAAAATAGTTTAGATCTATATCTGGAAGTTTTGTGGAATAGGGTGAATGTTCAAAAGTCTAAATTTTTCCTTTTCTTTACCAATCCTATGATTTCCAAAAAGTTGTTGAACATTCTTGGCTTCCATCAAGAGTTGCTACCTTCATTATAACTGGGTATCCCTTTATTTGTTGGTACTAACAAAGCTATATTCGAAAATTGATTGAACAAGATCAAAAGTAGGATCTCTAACTAGAAATATCAATGGCTTACTTTATCCGAGAAGATTTTTTTGGTCAAATCAGTCTTGTCTTCTATTCCAAACTATTCTATGTCTATCCTTAAAGCTCCAACTGGTATTATTGGATAGATTGAAAAATTTATTAGAGGTTTTATTTGGAACAACAATTTAACTTATGTGAAAAAATTCCCTTTGATATCTTTAGAGGAAATAATTTTTGATAAAGATAGTGGTAGAATTGGCTTACATGACATGAGGAAGTGAAACATGGCTTTTGGTGCCAAACACATTAAGAAGATGTTTAGGAAGCCCAAAAGTAAATGGTGTAAGATTATGCAAGGAAAATATCTAGAATCCTTGGATCCTAATAGGATTATAACCATTTCTAATTCCCCAAATGTTTCAGCCATGTGGAATTTTATGATTTCCTTTAGAGACATCATTACAAACTTTGTCTACTAGGAGGTGCACAATGGGGAATCTATGAAATTATGGGAGGATTCTTGGTCTAGTTTTCTCCCACTATCACTCGAAAATGATTTGAAAGATGCTAATGAAATTGTTAAAGAGATTTGGGGTGATTATTTGATAGACTATGTCCTGGGTGTTGAAATATTTTTTGGTAAAGTTCTATGGAAAGACCCTTTCAATTTACCAATTTCTTAGAGTCAAAAATAAATTTTGTTCAAAATCTTGTTTGGGAGAAAAATATTCTAGGAAATTGTGATAATGATGTTTTGATTTGGGCTCCTACTCCTAATGGTGATTACTCCATTAAGGCTAGTTATAGAGCATTGAAATTGGTGGAGCAGCATGAAACAAAGTAGTAGGCTTTTTCTCTCTCCTAGAGCAATGCTATTTTGCCTAAGGTAGGCTGGTTTGCATGGGTTTTTCTTCGTAAAAGAATTTTAACCAATGGTATGCTTCAAAAACTTAATATCTTGCAGCCTTTTCAATGTGTCTTATGTAATGAATCTGTGGGAAATGTTGATCATTTATTTGTTCAATGTTCTTTTGCCCAAAAATGCTAGTGTTTTCTTATGCAAAAGCTTAGTATTATGATGCCCCTTCCTTCCACATTGTGGGACTTGATTCAATCTTGGTGGACTCTTTTCTCTAATTCCTACTTTGCTTACATATGGAAATGTTCCCCTACACTTTTCATGTGAGCTATTTGGTGGAAATGGAATAAATGGATTTTTAGAAATGCAAATAATCCATTGAATTTGTTCCTAAATGGATTAGAAAAATCAATTTTAGAAGCAGTCAGTGCATGAGTCAAATATAAAATTAGAAACTACAACTTCACCCAATAGGACAAATCCATTCTTAAAGAGCAGAAGTAGAATTATGTTCCTCATTTTATGGCCTCTTCACTACTAAAAAACCATGTTGATAGATCTCAATTCAAGTGGATTCCTTCGACTAATGGCTTCATCAAAATCAATTTAGATGGTTCTTCGAAGGGTAATCCCAGTAAAGCAGGTTGTGGTATGTACTTACACAGTCATTTGGGTGATGTTCTTGCTTTCAAATGTCTCTCTCTGCCTTTAGGCACAAACAACATGGCAGAAACATTTTGTTTACTTTATGGTTTGATTTTAGCCAAGAACTTGGTTATTAAAGTGATTCATATTGAAGGTGATTCCACTCTCATCATTAATGTTTGCATTAAGAGACAAATTCTTAACTGGAGAATCATATATATCATGACTAAAATCTAGAACTTGATTGATTCTTTTGAAATTTTCCACATTTCACAAACCTATAAAGAAGACAATGTTGCTGCTGGTTTATTAGCTAAATGATGGTCTAATGGTATCAATCTTGATTCCACAAGACTAAGTATTTATGTGATTGACTTTCCAGATTTAGTGCATTTAATTGCTACGTATAAAGATTATAGTGTTGCTCCCTAGAAATACTTTCATATAATGTAATTTTTGTTGATGTTGAATTATTCTTATGTATTGGCTATGAATTGGGGTTTTCTTTTTGGATTCTTTCCCTAGTGAACCTTTAAATCAGGTTATTTTTTATATATATTTATTATGGTGCCTCATCCAAATTTTCCCTTTAAATAAAAAAAAAGATAAAAGAAAAAGAAAGATTACGTATAAATCTAATGTATGATATATATCTTTAAAATAAGATCTTGATATAGATAGTCGACTATCAAACCTAGGACCTGTTGAAACTCTAGAGGGCTACTATTTTAGCGGCTTTGTATAAAGATTAATACATATCAAAAAGATTAATATAGATTGGATGTTGTAAAGTATCATAAGCGAAGACAAATTTTTTGTACATTTGTAGAATTTAAAATATTTATAGAATTTTAATGAGTTTTTTTTTTGTTTTTCTTTTTTAAATTGACATTTTCAAAAATACATTTTGGATCTAGGTGTTAATGGAATTTTGTGTAGAGATAGTTAAGCATTAAAGTGTTAAAAGTTGGTCATTTAAAAATTATGTTTCTTATTTATTCAAAAATGTTATTACTTGTTATCAAATATCCAAATAGTCATATACAAATTTCTCAATAGTGGTATAGAAATTACTCAAATACAAACTAAAATAGCTAAAAAAGATTGCCTATTGCTACATGTCTTATCATTTTAGGGGGTTCCTTTAAGATTGATTTTTGGTGGGTCAAGTGTGTGTGGAGTGTGTTTTTATTTGAACACATTAGGTTAGTGTCACTCCTCCCCTAGTGGATTTAATAAGAAAAAGAGATTTTAAACAATGACTTACATTTTCTTTCCAAAATTTCATTAAGTCTTGACTACCTATATAGGGGTCTTTTAAAAAATTTATATGTAATATATTTTAAGGTAGATTCTATGATAATACATTTTAGTTTTGTAGCTATTGATGAGAAAAATGATGTCACATTCATAATTTCACAAGCTCTTAATGATACTTGGAAGATTAACTACCATTCAAGGCATTTATCACTTATTCGAGAATCAATTAGGTAAATCGTAATGAATATATACTTTGTTTTTTGATAAACTTTATACTAAAATATTGTAATGTTTGAGTTCCATGGTTGTATCCAATGTACAAGGTTACTTTGCATGGTCTTTATTAGACAACTTTGATTGGATAAATGGCTATAAAGTTCAATTTGGTCTTTATTATGTAGATTTCAATAACTTTTTAAATTGATATCCAAAAGCATCAATCCATTGGTTTTCCAAACTCTTGGAGGAAAAAATGAAAATTTTCTTTTCTATTTATCATTACCAAGAGATGTGTTGCAATTAAAATTTCTATAAGTGCTACAAGCACAATGAGCTAAAGTAACAATGTATGTAATTTTTGTGTGGATTGTTTGCCTTTTGGAAGTTATTTAATCATGGCTCTTAAACAATAAATAAACTAGTTGTTTTATTAATTTTGGTTTTCAATTTAAGATTACAATTGAAATTAAGACTATATTTGAAGTTCCTATAAATAGTAAATTCAAATATGTGATAGTACTAGGGAGGAGATGCATTATTCAATTTCTACTCTTACAACCTTGAGTAGATTATATACAAATTAATAGTAGAAAATGAAAAATACCTCAACTTCACCAAAACCCAATATGAATGCTTACAACCTTCATGGTATTGGTATTGGTTAAATATAGAACATGAAAATTTCCTACCTAATTAGAATCTTCATCATCATATAAAAAGGAGAAAGAAAAAACCTTTTGGATACCAAGAGTTACTTTACAATATTTTATAATCTACCTAAAGGATCATGTTCCTATATTATGTGAATACAATTTCTTCATTAATTATATAAAAAATAAATAAATCTTAAATTATAAATTTATAAAGGACTTGGGAAAGATAATTGACATAATTATGTGGTGTGTTTTTTAGTCTAGTAATCATTCAACATTTTTTCTCAATTTCATAGATTTGGATTTTCTGAATAAAATAAGTGTTTTAAATTGAAATATCAAAATCTACCAACCCTCTAAAACACCCTAACTCATTCAAAAAACCACACTTATATTGTCAAAAAATTTAAGAAAAATTTATAAAGACCCTAAACCTACAACCACATTCAATAGGACATCAAAAGACTGCAAATTGTTGTGAACAATTAAATTTATAGAGAGCACACCATCAATATAGTTGATTGCACACACTATAATTTTCATGCTAAAATAATAGCTTCCCTCATTTTGGTTGCTTCTTAATTTCAAAAATATTTGTTAAAAAAGGTCTAAAACCACCTAGTTTCTAGCATGAACACTCTACTTATTTTGCAAAACCCATTCCTCCATCATCAACTAGATGATGGTGCATCACAATCCTTGCCATCTCTATCCCTTTTTCTTTGTGATCATTTCTTTTAGGGAACCTTTACCTCATCTATCCATGCATTGTGCTTCATCTCTTTAAAATCTTCCTCTAACTTCCTAATCATTAGCATAAGCTTCAATACCATGCATCCCCTATAGACATATCTAAACCATTTCTTATGTTTTGTTTCCTTAAAGCTCCAAACAAATCAAAATCAAATTTTGTGTCCTTCCACTTCTCAATATGCATCAAGTCATTGAAAAAATGCATCCCCAACTGAGGGAATTCCCACTCCAAAAGTGCATCCAATTCTCTAACTAAATTTGCAAGCACAATTGCCTAAATTACCATTCAAGAATTCTCAAGCAGTTCACCCAACTATAATCCCCATGTCATTATCATGGATTACACATCTGTGTTCATCTTATTTCATTTTGCAATTTGATTGAACATGTCTCCAAGAAGAATTTAAACATAGTCCATAAACTTTGATCATGCGAAAAATAAATTCATCAAGCTTGTACTTTGATAATTTCTTATAAAATAGATTTTTCTACTTTTGTAAAGGATGAAACATATCTCCATATCCAAATTTTGGCTCAAACTCTAATCATTTCAATGTAAATCATAATTGATTAATATGAAATTTATTATTCAATTTCTTAAACCTTCCCCAAAATAAATCAATTATCCTCTCATTTCCCCTGCTATCAATTTGTCCTTCACAGTAAAATATATTATGTTCAACTATAGAGTGTTGAAATATTTCCCACCACCTTTTGACATACTTTTCTTATTTCATTTTTACACATATTTTTAATGTAAATAATTTTCTTATCATTTTTAAAATTCTAATTTCTAAATTCTTTAAATTGAATTTCTTATTTTGTTCATTAGGATGGGGCCTAATTTGATCAAGTGTCTACTTCTTTATTATTATCTCTCTTCACATATGAATTTCTACTATCATTTAATAAGGCCAATTAACCACTAATTGGATTTACATAATTCTAGAAAGCTCATGATTGTAATGTGTCATTGATAATTACATTAGTAATAAATTATGAATATTCTTCAAGATATAGATTTGATTCCTGTAACTCCCCACTCGGGAACCCAAGAGAAATAACCTAACATGATTTAATGTTTACTAAACTATATATTTTCCAAGTTTAAACAACATCAAAGTAACAATGTGGAAACAATATATACATATACATAAAGTACACATAAGTAATTATAATATAGATTTCATTCTTGAAGGGTTCCTTTGCATTGAGTTACATTTAAATTTCTTTTATTATAATTAGTTTAACTCTTCGGTACATGTTAATGAATCATAAGTAAATAACATATACATTATATCATAAGTAAATGCATAAGTGCAACTGATACAATGAAAATACATGTAATGAATAGCATCCATTTCCCATGTCATAGTGTATGCGAGAAAAGATATAAGTACATTAGAATACAAAATACATGATAAAATACATACATCAACTAAATAGAAGTCTTTGACATAAGAATAAGAATGATAATGGTACAAATGCATCTATGAGCATCCAACATCCACAAATCTGAGTAGGGCCCAAATGGTATGAAGTCGCTACCTCCCAAACATGTTGTCACCTATTAGGCTCCCACTCCCACCATGTAGGAGAGATAATGTATGATCCATAAGTAGATAATCAAATCTTAAAAAAATCCTAAAAAAGCAGTCTTGATAGCCAAATCTACTTCTAGTGTAACACAAACTACTCAAGAAGAAGAGATAATCAAAATTAAAAGGACACTCAATCCAATACCAACACCACATACCGAGTCAACATACAAATACCAAGTATAAATAAAGTATCAAAAAGCAAGAGACAACATCAACAAAAGATATCCACTCCAAGTCAAAAGTAAAACAACCAATAGATCGCCATTTGTCATTAATTAAAGTAAATCATCAACAATAAATATATCCAACCATAAAACACCACCAATAACCATACCACCAATAAATAGCTTACATTCATCAATAAAAGTCAATTGTCAACAATAACTTCCATCCAATCAACAAGTAACAACTCACAATAAACACACCATTTAAAGTAATATCAAACAAGTACAACACTAGATGAAAATATTAAAAAACCATTAAGGAGACACAAACTACATACTAGCAAGTGTCATAACATGGTCAAACTACTTGAGTTACCTTGGACTCTCAAGTGTTGAGTTACTCTAGATTGGTCACTTTGGACTTCAGACCCTCAACATGGCACATGTGGAACTAGAATACCCTCTTGTGAAGACAAAGATAACTAGTCCTACCTCTCACTAGGTATCATCCAATTCCAATCCTTAGCCTATACAAGCGCTCAAGGCATGGGTGAGGAAATATCTCTAACTTAGTTTTTTTATGTGTCTAAATATTTTAAATTACTATGTTATCACTTGTTACACAACTTACAATGAGTTACCCTAGCAGCCACTTTGCCCCCAAGCCACCATTGTAAGCCACTCCCATAGACACGCACATATACTACCTTCCCAAAACTCACAAACCACAATTGTCTCCCATACCACAAAAGTAATGCTAATTGAATTAAGTTACTTAATAGGCAACCTAAAATAACATTGATTCTCAAAACCGAAGTTCTCATAAATGCTCAATAGCATAAAGCTCATAAAACATATATCTCAATGCAAATCATAAAGTACATTCTGGTATCTAGTTAAATAATTACAAAAGAAATCTCAAAAATGTCTCTAGTGCACATCCTAACATGGCCAACTAAACAACCCACAAAGAAAAAAACCATCATAAAAATAAACATCATAAGACTATAAATAGAACATAAGAAAACACATAGTTTTTAACCATATGATTTAATTCCATCATTTTCTCTTGTTTAGTTTGGGTCATAAGGATGTGTTTAAAAATAAAGAAAGAATATATATGTTAATATAAATTGTTATGCTAATATATTTATTTAAATCAATAAGTATATAAATGTCAAACATCTTTGTGCATATTAAATATCATGCAACATTATCATCTTATTAATTTAAATAATCTTAAATCATAAATGATTTAATTAATAACATAAGTATATATTATTAGATTAAATATTAATATCAATTTCATTTCTAAAATATTAAATTGACTTCTCTTTAAGTCCAAAATTAATGTTTACTTTTCCTTTAATTAATAATGCAACTAGAGGTAACTCGAACTTGAAATTATAATTTTAATTAAGTTATCTAAAATTTATCTCATAATATTAAATATTCACAACTAGATGATTATATAGTGAAACTTCTCTTAAAATATAACTAAATCACAATTAAATATAACTAAAATTCCACTTGCATTAATAAATACATAATAAGTTATAACCCACTAAGAGTTTTAAAAGTAATTGATTTTAAAAAATCACTTATAAGAAAATAATTTATAGTATTTATTTATTTAATCTTTAAAATAAATAACTATATATGTATTTTAATTAGTTAATTTAAAATTTTAAAATTTCAGAAATTAAAAATTAATCATAAAAAAGTTTGTTTGTTTGATTTTTTTAATTCTAATTTTTAAAAATAAATAAATCTAAAAATTAAATTAATTTTTTATAAAATAAAAGTAAACATGCAATGAGTATTTTAATATTTCTATTATCTCTCAAATCATGGACCCATAATATACTTAGTTTTCTATATTTAGTATATTTATTTTTGCATGCATGTATAAATTTTGTTACACCATGCTTTCCTCTTAATTAATCTTTTGATTTTCAAATAATTTTTTATATTTTTCTCCAAGTTTGCTTGGAAATTTTTTCTTGATTAATAAGTTTTTCTTTTCAAAATCTACAACATAATTCTTTATCCAAAAATCAATACAATAAATTAACCAACATTTTGCAAAGGCTAAGGAAGACACGAAGTAGACATATCATAGAATAAAATTCTAGAATGGGTTCTCAAACCTTGCCTCAAACCAACAACTAAAATCTGAGACAATCTATGGACACATGCAAATCTAAACCCTCTAAAACTTTCAACAATTCTTTTTATCCAATTCTAAATTTTGCTTCCCAAAACTTGTGAGTCTTTCAAATGAACTACCTATTAGAATAATAAGATGTTTTCTTATTAATTAAATCATTTTAATTTAATTATTAGGTCACTTATTATCTCTTATTTACTTAAGCTAAATTTTAGACATATAATACTTAATTATTATTATGCAACCTAGGTTTTACCTATTAGGGTTTGGATCTTCTTTTATAAGGATTGATCTATTTGTAATTTATCCATTCACTTTTGATTATAGCAATCTCTTTTTTTCTCATCAAGAATGTCTCATCTGTGGATCTAGAAATTTCAGCCTCTATAGGTTTTTCTTTTGTCTTTCTCTAACAGGTGTTTGCATGCAGGTGATTCTTGTGATCTATAGGGTTGAACTTTCATCAACTTCAACAAACCCCCTAATAAAGAACCATAACCCTAATTAAGGTTTCTATTCTTCAATGTTTCAAAAGCCACTAACCTTATTTAAAATATTAATCTTTTAATTATTTAATCCTTCCACGCACACTTATAAAACTTTTTTTAAAACAAATATTCTTTTCTTTTCTTTTCCCTCAAATTTATTAATAAGTGCAAGCACTTTTTAAAATTTAGTTTATTATTTAAATTAATAATAATAATTAAAGCTCATTATTTAAATGAAACTCCAATTTAATTATTATTAATCAAATAAATAAAATAATATTAAAAATTTAATCCTTTAATTCTCTTTTTATCCAATTTTTGAAATTAGATTTTTAAATTAAATATTTTTAACTAAAGTACATATTTAATTAATCTCTAATTAACTAAATATCATCATATTTTAATTTCTCTTCAACCAAATTTCTAATTAACTTACCTTATTTTGTTCCATTTCTGGTGCTTGTATTTCTCAAGCTAAGTCCATTTGTTTGGGCTGGGATGAGAAGCCTCCTTGCTAGTTTTTTCAATACAATTTTCAATGGGGGGCCCCAAAAAAATCACTAAATACCTCAGGATTCCTTTCTTAATTGAACCTGGCCTCAAAGACATGTGGTCTTGGGTTAAAGAGAAGATTGATAAAAAGCCGAATAAATGGCACAATAGGGCTTTTTCCTTTACGGACAGGATCCAGGTGTGTCAAAAAATGTTGTCCTCTTACACTATTTACTATTCCTCTACCTGGTTGTTTAACAATTATCAAATTGTGGAAATTCAAAAGGCTATCAGGTAGTTTCTTTGGTTTGATGGTAAAGGAACTAATAAGATTCATTCTGTTAAGTGGGCTTGGTGCCACACTAACAAGATTCTTGGGGGACTTGGGCTAAAGGATCTTAAGATTCAGGGGATTACCCTATCTGCTAAGTGGATCTTTCACTCCATGGAGGGTGGCATTCCTTGGAAGGTGCTGGTTAGAAATAATATTGAGAGGGGTGTTCCTAAGAAAGCTAGATCTTGGAATAACCTCCCCTTTTGTGATCTTATCATTGGAAACTTTCCTATTTTGGTTCAAGATTCCATTCTTTTCAAATCTATATGGAAGGCTTGGGACCATGTTAGAAATTTCATCACTAACAAGGACTTTCATAACAATAATCAGCTCCATGGTGAAAGATCCATTTGGTGGAACCTTCACCTAAATGGTAAACCTTTAGCCCTCTCCCAAGGATGCTTTGTGGGCTAAGAAGGGCATAAAGCAATTTATCAACCTCTTTGAGCATGATCACCTTATTCCTTTGGAGGAACTTAAAAGAAACTTTGACATTCCAGACTCTCAAAAGAAGACTTACAACATGATTGTTCAAGCTTCTAGTAACCTTCCTATTATTTGCGATGTTGACTCTCATAGGCATTTGAAATGTAAATGGTTTGATGGAGTTATCACTAACAAGCTTAAGGCCAAGAATATTTACAAAGTTATTGATCAAAACACTGATATTATTGACCATATTAATGCTATCTGGTATTCCTCTCTTAATGCTGATGTGTGGAAAAAACATTTTGATATCTTATGGAAGAATGTTGTTGAACCTAACCTACGATGTTTTAAATGGTTAGTTTTCTTGGATAAGCTTCCTATCAAAAAAAAAATTTCTAACTCTGATACTTGCAGCTTGTGCAGACTTCCTAAAACTGGTAGGCATATTCTTTTTTATTGTATTTTTGCTAAAGAGATATGGTACATGTTTGGTTTTTTTTTATCCCTTTAATGTTAATATTCTCAACATTATTACTGGTTATATTTCTAGTCTTCCTAAAGATACCAATTTATTATGGAATATATTATCTTCTCACATTCTCTGGTAGATTTGGAAGTGCAAGAATGAGGAAAGGTACCAAGGTAAGCCAAAGGTTCTTACTAAATTTTTTTGAAAACTCACATACCTTAAAATTTTCTTACAGGTCTATGAGACTATGATGATTGAAAGAGATAAGTTGAGAAGGTTCCTCCATGACGGGTTGAAGCTTGGATACCAGTCGCAAAGATCCTTAGATGATTCGTCGGCCTTTGAGCAGGCCTACATGAGGCTGAATAAAGAAATCAGAAAGAACATGAATGCTAGAAAAGAAGATTTGTTCATGATGACCTAGTCTCAAGAACGAAAGAACATTGTCTGGTTGGAGGGTCCTTTAGGTTGGACAGCATGGATGGATATCCATAATGATGTTCTCAGTTAGTTGATGTTTCTCTCTCTTGCTTATTTGCTCCGATGCACAGTTGATATTTCCTCTCCGTGGGGTGGCTTGGCCCCCCTATTGTTATTTTCTTTGACTATTCCATATATTTTTTGTACTCTGATCCCCTTATATCTAATAGAAAAAAAAAATCAAATTAGACTTTCAAATGAACTCTTTTAAATTAAGCACATATTTAATTAGATTTCAATTAATTAAATATTATCATATTTTAATATAGTCTTTGAATCCAATAATATTTTATAATACTCAATATTATATGATTAACCATAATATTATAATTAAATTATTTACCAAATAAATCACATAGTCAAATCCACATAAAAGCAACATTACCAAAACTAACCAAAACTCAAAATTAAACAACACACAAAGATAAACTCATGGGTTTAAAAAGGGTGGAGAGTTAGATACATATCCTCCTTCTTAGGACAAGTAATTAGGCTATTGCTAGGATTGACAAATCTCTACAAAATATGAGTATGTACATGGGCTTGTGCAAGATCATGGTGTAACGCCTCACTAAGGGATCCAAAAGAATTAACCTAAAGTTTTACTAAGTTTGCCAAACATTTTTTTTTTTAAAACAAGAAAGTATAATGTACACATCAAACACATAGTAGCGAAAGTAGTAATGTGTAATCATCAACAAACATACCTAACAGGTTACATTCCTTAAGGATCCCAAGAAGTTGAGTCACATTTAAATTTAAGTAATTCTAAGTCTAATAACTACCACATCCACATGAAAGAATGATAAGAAAGTCCAATATCCATTTAATAAACATTTGTTCTGAATGCCTCTTGGCAAATTAATTCAGAATGCTCAATCATCCACTGTACATGTCACAGGGTATGAAAGGCTAAAAACAATATACATAAGTAGAAATAAAGGTACATCATCCTCCAAGAATCCATGATACAAAGTATAGTAAAATAAATGAAACCATATACCATACATGATACATCCATCCATCCATCATAAAAGATATAAGCATCCAACATGAAATACAACTATCCATCTATCATAAAACACAACTAATCTAAGTGCATGGTTCCTCCCAACCATCAATAGCATCATCAGACCATCGTGGGCCCTAGCCATCCCCCACGCATAACATCCCAAGTCACTGATAAGATCGTCGGTACTATAGTATTAGGGATGTAACTACTAAACATACTACACCATAATCATAAATAAATCTAACATGCTAATCATCAATATAAGGAAATACATAAGTAAATAACATCATCTAATCATGATAAACAAGAATCCCAAGAAGCTCTAGCCACGGTGACTACGAACAGATCTCAAATGGTAAGAGTGAAAAAGCACTACCACCCGACCGCGTCCCACCATGTTGAGGAGATAGTCTCAAGTCCCAAACAGGATATCAAATCACATAATCACAAGTACTCTCTATGTCCAGGAAATCCTAAAAGTATACTAAGTCAAAGGTTCCAACACATAGATCAACATCTAGACCCAGAGGCACCACAAAGACACGTAAGAATCTACTATGCGAGCGGGAAAGTGTCATTGCAAAAGTCATGTAGAAGTTAGCCGATAAATCCCTTAGGAATCTCGGGTTCCTAGTGATCCCTGTGGCCACTAGTATCCTCTCATATTGACAAGGCATACCATGGAATGCAAGGTCATAACCAAGTGTTCTCTCTACCCCATCCTAGCCTGTACTAGCACTCAAGGCATGGGAGAGAACATACAATTATCTTGTTAGGTTCATTTTCTCTCATTTAGTGTAAATGTTTTCACTTATTAAAACAACTTACAATGGGTTTCTCCAGGCAGCCTCTTAGGGCCCCGACCCCCATTGCAAGCCACTTCCCGACTCTACACATAGATAACCTACCCTAGGCTCATGAAATTACAAATCAAAGAATCATAATAAAATCACCTCAGTCCTATACAAGCGACTGAAAAAAATCATAAAAGATAAGCCACAATAATTACATTAGTTCTTCATGAGCAACTGATAAGCATCAAATAATAATCATATGATTACAATAGTTCTCTATCAGCAACTAAAGGCATCAATGATAAATCACAATATCCAATGGTTCTCCAATGAGAAACCAGAAAGTATCCCAATAATAAATCACAATACTGATCGAAAACTGCAAAATGGTCAAGTCAAAACATGTCACGACATGAAATCATCAAGATCAAAACAAACACTTCAGTCCTCTCAAAGCGACTAGAAGGTAATCCAAGTATAACTGATCGAGACTCAAAAATGGTTATCAAATATAACTGATTGATGACTCAAAAATAGTTAAGTCAGGTATCTCAATACATACACCTCAGCTTCACACAAGGAACTAGAAAGCAATAACAAACAGTAAATACATCCATCATAGAGCATACTATCACATTACCTTGGTTGGTTTGAAAAGATCGAGAACAAATCATCATAACCTCACATTCACAAACCCCTGAGCCTCTGGTAATGACCTAGGACTGGTCAAGCTAATACAACCCCAAGAACCCCAAAACACAAACAACATACACAAAACAGAACGTAAGTACCAAGTTTTGGTTTGATTGATAATATACTATTGAGTTAATGTAATGTTTCAGTTTTAGTTTCAAGGTATGATTCAAGTTCAAAAGATTTCTAGATAACCCTACAAGTTGACCCATTCACTTGTTCGAATGAAACTAGAATTACCCTCTCATCATGTTTTAAATCAATAATATAATTCTACAATTTTATCAAATAATATCTGTTATTAATTAACTTTAATTAAACTAATTTTAATTAAATTAATTAATAATTATTGATCTAAATATTTATATTAATATCTTCATTAATTATCAATTTACTAATATTCGACCAAAAACTATTAATAAATTAATATTTACAAAAACTATATTAAGATGCATTAATATTTAAATTAACAAATACTAATAAAATCTACCAATAAATATTATTAAATAATAATAAGTTTACATTATAAAACTTATTAATAAAGTATTATTTAATCAATAATATATTTAATATTAAAATCTATTAATAAAATTTTTCAAATAATAATAAATTTATTTATAAATCGTATTAATTAAAAAGTTATCTAATTATAATAACTTTATATTATATAACTTTTAAAACATTAATAATATGTAAGAAACATGCAAAGCTTATAGATTTTTAAAAAGAACTTTAAACATTAAACAAAATCTATAAACCCCCTATGTTAATGACCTATGTTTTTAATAAAAACATATTGGGCGCTGTTTTAAAACAATCGCCAGCTTAAAATAGTTGCCACCTTAAAACATATTGGGTGCTATTTTTTTAAATTTATGGTTGTAGGAAAATGTCAGAGCCGCCGACAGTAAGGTAAGAGTGGTAAGTTTTATATTATTATTATTATTATTATTATTATTATTTTTATTTTTATTTTTATTTTATTTTTAAATTAAACACTTTATAAAATTTATTCTCAATACATATTATTTTGTAGAATAAAAGATTTTTGTTTAATTAAATAAACAATCTAAATGGCTCTTCATAATTTGTCTATTTTTCAATTCCTAATTATAGTTGTTCAATATTTTATTTTATTTTAAACTTCATCAAATTCCAATTTAATACAAGTAAGTTTAATATATTCAAATCTTAATTTTATTAAAAGCTGATAAAATTAAATCTAAACATATTATTAAGATTATTTTTTAAAAATATCTTTTTGCGAGTATAATCTGATAGATAATTACTATCAACCATTTAATTTTCCCATTTTAAAATTTTCTTTTAAATTTCAACCCTCCTTGGTTTAACTAAGTTTTTCTTTTACCTATAGATGGGGTTTAAAAAATTGATTTATTAAATCCTTATATACAGATGAAAATGAACGGTAAAAAGGTTCAAGATGAAGAATTGACAGATTCGTATGATGAGATATAAAAAGGCAAGTTTTCGCAATCATGAAGTGGACAAGAATATCAATTTACATAATTCAGTCAGTGATTAAAACACAAGACCCTACCTGAACCTGATGCTAACACACAACCATACAAGAATTTTGAGAAGATTCGCTTCCAAAATTTGAGTCCAATTCGTCTTCTCCAAAATTCGTTCTCAAAATTTGTCCCCAAAATCTTGTCTCCCCAAATTCTTTTCCAAATTCTATCTCCCTCAAAAATGAACCCCGAAGTTGTGATAAAGAGTTTTCTCCTCAAATTGGGGCACTAATTGTCCATTCACCTTAGAGGACTTCTTGCTCAACTGAGTTAACTCTAAAATTAACTTGTATTAATCTTTGCTTTATCTTTAATGCACATTAAATGAATTATTAAATAACTTAATTTAGTTTTCCTCTTGACTTATATTTTAATCTTTATTACTTTTAATCCCATGCGCACCTTATGAAATTAAAATAACATTATTATATTTACTTGTTTGATCTTTTAATTAATTTCTTTTATTTTTAACTCATGCTCGCATCATGTGATCTAGAAACTTTAATAATTTAATATATTTCAACTTTTAATTTATTTTAGAAATTTAATTGATAAAATATTTAATTAATTTAAATAACAATAATATTTAGCATTTATTTAAAAATGTACTCTAAATATATTATTATTAAATTAAATAAATATTATCATGTTCTAAATTTATCCTTAAACTTTTATCTCCAATTTTAATTCTTTTTATTTAATTAATTTCTCAATTAATTAAATATTAAAAATATCATATTAAAATTTTCCATTAAATTAAATCATTAATAAATATTTTAATTAAACTTAATTAATATTAATTCTTGCCAATAGTGGCATGTTGTGATGGTTAGGTTGTTGCGTTGTTATCCTTGCCATCAAGGTTCAAATCTCATGGAGATGAGGTCCCCCATTTGTGGCCTCACTAGTTGATAGCTCCAAGTCAAAGTGTTTACCCTTATTAAAAAAAAAAAAACTTAATTAATAGAAAAAAATACACCAAAGACTCATAAAGACAACATACAAAAATCCAACATAACAAAACACATACTAAAGCAACAAAGGGTTATAATCATGAAATAACATTATTTGATGCATTCGGAGGGTACTTAACTCAGATACTTGTCCTAATTATCAATTAGAACAATTGGCTAGAGGGTTTAGGATTTGGACTTAAGAGTTTATCTCCCCTCTCTTACCATTGAGATAATGCGATAGGGTACGCTCATCCTGGCAATTCAGGAAAGTCGATACCCGGTACCTGCAACCTACATAAAATCCATGCATGTATAGACACAATATTCTAAGCTAAACAGACAATGGCAGGAAGTGGTGCATTGTGTAGATCCCGACTAGCAGGTGACTACGACTCCCTTCCCTAACCACATCAGAAACACCATACATAAAGAAAATAAACACGCACACCATACACATGCAGTATGGGGTAAGTATCCATAAGAAAGCACATGTGATAATAAACCATCTAACCAATCATCATCGATAACTAAAAATACTAAATAATCATCATATGTGCATGAAATACAGAGTACCAAGTAATCTCATTATATAATAAACTGAATGTAAAACAATATCTGATAATCTAAATGTGATGCTACTAAACATCAAGTATAAAACTGGCCTAAAAGAGTTTGGCAATTAAAACAAAATGTGAACTAGGGGCAGGCACTACACATGGTGAATCAAAAAGTGGCGATCTAAAAAATATGTAGTCCTGAAATGCCTTAAAGCATTTCAAAATCTATTCCAACTTTTTCCCACCCATCTTGATACTAAATGTAAACAATTAATACCTTTATAAGGCCTTCTATATCTTTTGATACCAACCCTATAAGGTCAACATTAAAAACATCCCAAAAATGTGTTTTTGGCCCATTCTTATGTATTTTTTACTTCAAAAATGTAGCTGGCAACTTTTTTTCACCAAAATTTTATGAAATGAAAAGAGTTTCTTAAGAATGTTCTTAGTTTTTTATAAATGTAAGGTTTTTCAAATTACAGGTTAAGTAATTAATTATTACTTATTTTGTAATGAATTTATGTATAAAGTGTTGATTGGTCACCCACTACTTTAAAAAGAACTATAACTTTCAAATGGTACAACATTTTTGAAATCTAAAAGATGCATCACATTCTATGCATCTTCTACCTTAAAGAAATTTTAAAAAAAAATTAAATTTTGTAGATTTTGAATTAGTTAAGGTGGTCAAATACAAGAGTTTTTATATTTCAAAAATAATAAAGTAGAGAATTAATAATTATTCATCTATTTAGAATACAAATACACAAAAATATGTGTCACAGTTAAGCATGAGTCTACGTCTTCTATCTAGAATATTATTTTAAAATATTATCATTTAATTTTGATTAAGGTGGTCAGACATACATCTACTTCTTATTATTGTACTATTGCATTAGAATTTAAAATTTTGAATAATCAATTTTATTCTATTTTCAGATAAGGCTTAGTAGTTTAGAAACTAAATTCAATTTCTTAGAGATTATTTTCTTTCAACTTTTTGATATAAAATTTATAAAAAGTAGAAAATCACACATCAAGTTGACATAACCCTGATTTGCTAATTTTTTGTTGTATCTTAGGAGCATAGTTTGGTTGACCATGATCTTGCACATACCCACATGAGATATATATCTAATCGAAACAAACAATGGAGGGGAGTGGTACATTGTATAAATCTCAGCTAGAAGGTAACTACAACTCCCTCTATCAACCATATCAGGCATGTCAAACATAAATATAAAATAGACACACACACCATACACATGCAAGTATGGGGTAAGTATAAGATTTCATAAATTCTAAATATAAATAATATCATATTATAACATCAATATCCCATCATCATTAGTACATAATAAACATCTTTGTAAGACACACTATATGACATCATCATAAAAATGATTTCATTAACTAACTACGAACGATTAAAACATCATCATTGCAAGTAAGAAATTATTACAACTTAATATAATCAATTACTCAACATATCAAAGTATTACATTTCAAATTTCAGTCAAAGGCTAATACATCTATAGGAAAGTCATATAGAACTTTAACAGCTAAGTCTACAATGATAGCAAAGGAGGGGTATTACATCTTCCTCCCTTAAAAAAGGGATACTCCTAGAAGTCGAAAATTGCTACTAAGATAACACAAATGAACTATGGAGTCAAAAAATAGAATTTGAAACACCAACTGTTATGAATCCAAGTTTTATTGTTTATAGCTAAATATTGTTTCCAATTTTTTTGTTTATATTTTCTATTAATAAGTCCTATTGTTCAGTCTTGTTGCAAGTTTAACCACTTGTTAACTAATAATGCACAATATGCCTAGAGTTCCCAATGTTGAAACTCAACCTCTAAGATCAAATGTAACACCTTGCTTGAGAACCGAAGAGAGAAAACCTAACATGATTTAATGTGTGCTAAACTTTAAAAAATAAAAACTAAACAACATCAAAGTAACAATGTGAAAGCAATATACACATACACATCAAGTACACATAAGCAATTATAATATATATTTCATTTCTGAAGGGTTCCTTCATGTTGAGTCACATTTAAGAAAGTTTTATTATAATTAGCTTAAATCTTTGATACATGTTCATGAATCATAAGGAAATGATAGATACATTATCTCGTAAGAAAATGCATAAGTACAACTAATACAATGAAAATGCATCCAATGAATAACATCCACTACACATGTCACAGGATATACAAGAATAGATACAAGTACATCATAATACAAGATACATGATAACATGCATACATCAACTAAATAGAAGTCTTTGAGATAAAAATAAGAATGACAATAGTACAACTGCATTCATGAGAATCCAATATATGCAAATCTAAGGGGGACCCAAATCATAATAAGTCACTACCTCCCAACCAAAAGGTTGTAGAAGTTGATGAAAGCCAACTTCATTGTGCGTCAAGATCACCTTCATGCAAATAACCTGTTGAAGGGAAACCAATAAAGGAAGAGGTGGAGCTTGGAAAAACTAAACAGACTGAGAGAGAAGATATTGTAAACAAATAAAAATATATTACCTTAAAATATGCCTTGA
Organism: Cupressus sempervirens; assembly: GCA_028749045.1. Taxonomy (NCBI): domain Eukaryota; kingdom Viridiplantae; phylum Streptophyta; class Pinopsida; order Cupressales; family Cupressaceae; genus Cupressus; species Cupressus sempervirens. The sequence goes on from CM053792.1 coordinate 193,225,325, forward strand.
AAATGAGTTGTGAAATACAATGAGAGAGATTGAATATAAAGGCCTCAAGGAAGCTTCTAGAGAAAGCTAGAAAGTGCTAGGAGATATGTGTGACAACTAAGCATACGCCCACAAAAGGTGAGATATCCTCAATCAAGGTGAGAGGATAAGTATGACTAGATAGGAACAAACTCCCATGTTGTCAACAACTCCTAGATGAAAACTAATATCTAAATGTATTTATCTAAGTAAACTTAAGTAAAAGAATAAATAATTATTTACTCTAACACCCCCTCTTAAGTGCAAATTAGGGAAATGTCTTAAGCTCACAACAGCTAAGATGAAATGTATAATGGGTCCTAGCAACAAGGCCATGTTAGGTACCCATGTAAAATGTAAAGAAATGCAACCTCTAAAAATGGGAAAAGAGAGAAAATCTAGTGGGAAAAATACCTCTCCAAAAAGAGATAACTAAAAATCTAGTGAAGGATTGTAGAAGCCTCCAACTAGAAGAATGTCCCATAAAATAGGAACAAAAAGTGATCATGAAGAGCATCACTGAAGCATGAAGAAGCCACAACTCTATTACAAAGAATCTAATGATCTGAAGAGCCTCCATGAAAAATAGAAGGCACAAACTGAGCGTGTCTATATGGTAGATGATCTATCTCATTGAAATCCATAAGTAACTAGCCACTACAATCACCTAGTATATAGGATCAATTACTAAATACATAGCTCACATTATTGAACCATTGAACCAAGGGAGCATTAGAAACAATAGAACAACCCTCCCTTAATGCAAATGGGGTGAAATGATAAGCAACTGAAAATCTGGGCCAAAATCCTTTATAGAAAGAACCAAGAATGATGAGAGGGTTGAAGAGGTACAAACACCTATAAAGGCATGGTCATTGACTCTGCACGGGGAAAAAAATAAAGAGGGCACAAAAATGGAAAACAACTATTCACCCCATGGTGCTTTATAAAAATAGTGTATGTAAAACTATCTCAAAACAATGTTCATGTACCCAAAATGCAAGAGTGGCACTTTATCTCAGTGTGTCTAAATAAAGATGCTTACAAATGATAGCTAGAATGATCAGAAAAGGAAAAAATTTTATACAAAAGATAGAATAGCCCAAAACAAAAGATCCCATGCCATGAAAATGATCCTCAGACCTGGAACACCCAAGATATTCACCATAGAGCAAAAATACCAAAAATATTATAGAAAGAGCATGGGATAGAATTTGTAGGAAATGACAAAATTTTTGGAAAGATGACAAATTTAGCTTTCCAAAAATATAATATTTTCAAAAAATAGAGATGGGACACAAAAGAGAAGCTAACTAGAGTGAAAAATAGAACTTTAGACTTTTACTACAAAAATGAGTCAAAAACTACATCAAAACCAAGAAATACCTATACCAATGTCTTTGTCTTGAAACCATCTTTCTGATGCTTCTTCTGGATTGGAAAAAGATCTCTATATGCTCAAGTTATGGCCAAAAAACCACAATTAGGTCAAAAAGCACCCTAGAGTGCTTGCAAGATGGTGATGTAGTGCTGATGTCATGCTGACATTAGCATTTCATGTGCTTAAAATTGATGACCTATCGGCCATCATGGAAAAAAATGAGTGGCACATGGTAGTACGGCCACAAGGTTGGATGACATGATAGGGGCCACGTGCCAAGTTCCAATGTAGCACTTATGCCATGTGGCAGTCACTGACTAGTGCCAACTGTCTGCATGTTGGTGGATGTTTAGAAGTCACAAGTGGGTGGTTGGCAGGTGGTCACCAATGGTGGCTACAGGGGAGGCTACTGTTGGTGGCACTGCTTGGAGGGTAGCGAGTTGGTTGGGCAATAGTAGCTACAGAGCAATGGCTGGGAATCGGTCATGTCGCAGTTGCACTATCGATGGCACATGTGTGGGGTTGCAATGGTACGGTGGTGGCCACTGGGTGGCCCTGTGGAATTTGAATGTTTTTTGGTAATAAATGCAAATAAATCATCCGTACGGCCTCCCGGGTAAAAAAATTTTGCATCCCAAAGCTACAGTCACCAAAATCGAAAAATTTTATATGGATTCTAACTATAACGGGCCTCTTAAACTCAATGGTAGTATTTTTTTAGGCCCAAAATGCTCAAAAAAATTGGTCTTCCCCCCAATTGAAGAAAATATGCACAAAAAAATTAGGGTTTGTGTCTCCAAATCGCAGCTTCAAAAATCATTTAGCTTGGAAGCAGTAGGGAGGCTCTGATACTATGTAGAAGTTGATGAAAGCCAACTTCATAGTGCACCAAAATCACCTACATGCAAATAAACTATTAAAGGGAAACTAAAGAAGGAAGAGGTGGAGCTTGGAAAAACTAAATGGACTGAGAGAGAAGATATTGCAAACAAAGAAAAATGTATTATTTTACAATATACCTTAAAAATGAGTTGTAAAATATAATGAGAGAACCTAAATATAAAGGCCTCAAGGAAGCTTCTAGATCAAGCTAGAAAGCTTTAGGAGATAAGTGTGACAATTAAGCATACATCCACAAAAGGTGGGATATCCTCGATCAAGGTGAGAGGATAAGGATGACTAGATAGGAACAAACTCTCATGTTGTCAATAACTCATCAACAACTCCTAGATGGAAACTAATATCTAAATGCATTTATCTAAGTAAACTTAAGTAAAAGAATAAATAATTAATAAATAAGTATTTACTCTAACAATGGTCACCTAATCAGGCTCCCACTCCCATTGTGCAGGAGAGATAATGTACGATCCACACATAGATAATCAAACCATAAAATAATCCTAGGCAAGGAATCCTAATAGCCAAATCTACCTCAAGGGTAACACAAACTACTCAAGAAGAAGAGATAATCAAAATCAAAAGGACATTCAATCCAATACAAACACCACATACCAAGTCAACAAATACCAAGTATAAATCAAGTATCAAAAATCAAGAGATAACATCAATGAAAAATATCCACTCCAAGTCAAAAGTCACATGTCAAAAGTACAACAACCAATAGATCACCATCTATCATAAATGAAACACCACCAATGAATAACTGGCATTCATAAATAAAAGTCAATTGTTAGCAATAATTGACATCCAATAAATAAGTAACAACTCACAATAAATACACCATCAAAAGTAATATCCAACAAGTTCACCACTAGAGGTAAATATGAAAAACCCATGAAGGAGACTCAACTTACATATAAGGGAGTGGCATCACAAGGTCAACTTACCTAAGTTACACTATACTAGTCTCTCATTAGACCCTAGATCCTCAAGTGTTGAGTTACCCTAGATTGGTCACTCTAGACCTTGGACGCTCAACGTAACATAGACTGAACAAGAATATCATCTCATGAAGATAAGGAAAACTAATCATACAAGTCTGACTAGGTATCATTACATTCCCATACTTAGCCTATACAAGCACTCAGGGCATGGGCGAGGCAATATCTCTAACTTATTTTGTTAATGTGTTTCTAAATATTTTAAATTAATAGGTCATCACTCACAACTTACAATGTGTTACCCTAGCAGCCACTTTGGGACTTGACTCCCATTGCAAGCCACTCCCATAGACATGGAGGTAGACTACCTTTTCAAGACTCACAAACCACAATTGTGCCTCATATCATAAAATTAATAGTGATTGAATTTGGCTCCTTAACAGATAACCCAAAAATAATATTGGTTCTAAAAACTCAAGTTCTTATAAATGTTCATTAGCATAATGCTCATAAAACATAAATCTCAATTCAAATCATAACATACATCATGACATCCAATCAAATAATTATAAAAGAAATCTAAAAACTACTTCTAGTGCACATCCTAACGTGGCCAAGTAAACAATCCATAAAGAAAACCCATCACAAAAATAAACATCATAAGACTAACTAGAATATAAAAAAATGCACAATTTTCAGCTATATGATTTAATTCCATCATTTTCTCTTTTTTTAGTTTGGTTCATAAGGATGTGTTTAAAAATAAAATTATACATACATACATACATACATACATACATACATACATACATACATATATATATACATACATACATACATATATATATATACATATATACATACATACATACATATATATACATACATATACATAAACATATATATATACATACATACATACATACATACATACATAAATACATACATACATATATGTATATGTGTGTGTGTGTGTGTATACTTATTTAAATCAATAAGTATTTAAATGTCAAATCTCTTTGTGCAGATAAAATATCATGCAACATTATCATGTTATTAATTTAAATAATCTTAAATCATAAATGAATTAATTAATAACATAAATATATATTACTAGATTACAAATTAATAGAAATTTCATTTCTAAAATATTAATGACTTCACTTTAAGTCTAATATTAATATTTACTTTTCCTTTAATTCATAATGCAACTAGAGATAACTCAAGCTTGAAATTATAAGTTTAATTAAGTTATCTATAATTTATCTCATAATATTAAATATTCACAACTAGACTATTATATAGTGAGCTCCACTATAACTTCTCTTAAAATATAACTAAATCATAATAATATATTTATTAATTTGTAACTCCACTTACATTAATAAATATATAATAAGTTATAACCCACCAAGAGTTTTAAATGTAATTGATATTAAAAATACTTATAAGAAAATAATTAGTATTTATTTATTTAATTTTAAAATTAAAAATTTAAAAAAAATTAAAAAATTTAATTTTTGAAATTAATTTATTAATTATTTTTTTAAAAAAATTTAAAATTTTTAAATTAAAAAATATGAAAACTATATTATATTTTTATAAAATAAAAAGAAACATGCAATGAGTATTTTCATATGTCCTTGATCTCTCAAATCATGCACCCATAATATACTTAGTTTTCTATCTTTAGTATTTTTTTTTTTTTGCATGTATAAGTTTAGTTACACTATGCTTTCCTCTTAATTAATCTTTTGATTTTCAAATAATTTTCTAAATTTTTCTGCAAGTTTCTTTAAACAAGATTTCTTGATCAATAAGTTTTCCTTTTCAAAATAAACAACATAATTCTTTATTTAAAAATTAATACAATAATTTAATCAACATTATGCAAGCACCCTGGAACACACAAAGTAAGTAGACCTCTCAATAAATTTCTATAATGGGTTTACAAACCCTACCTAAAAATAACAGCTAAAATATGATTCAATTTGTGATAGCATGTAAATCTAAACCCTCTAAAACTTTAAATAATTTGTTTTCTTCAATTTTAAATTTTTCTCCCCAAAACTTGTGTGTCTTCAAAATGAACTACAAACCCCCTAATAAAAAGCCATAACCCTAATTAAGGTTTCTATTCTTTAATATACCAATAACTAGTAACTTTATTTAAATTATTAATATTTTAAATTTTTAATCCTTTCATGTACACTTAAAGAACTTTTTATTTAAAATATTCTTTTATTTTCTTTTCCTCCATTTTATTAATTAATGCAAACATTTTTTTTAAATGTAGTTTATTATTTAAATTAATAATAATAGTAATTAAAGCTCATTATTTAAATGCAACTCTAATTTAATTATTTTTAATTAAATAAATAAAGTAATATTAAATATTAAATTATTTAACTCTCTTTTTATCCTTATTCTTAAGTTAGACCTTTAATTAAATCTTTTTAACTAAAGCACATATTTAACTAATTTCTAATTAATTAAATATCATCATATTTTAAATTCTCTTTAGCTAATTTTCCAAAATAGACTTCCAAATTAAGTATTTTAAATTAAGCACAAATTTAATTAGTTTTCAATTAATTAAATATTTTCATTTTTTAATATTTTTTTTTAATCAAATAATATTTAATAATTCTCAATATTATATGATTAACCTAAATATTACAATTAAATTATTTATCAAATAAATCACATAGCCAAATCCACATAAAAATAACATTACCTAAACTGACCAAAACTTAAAATTAAACAATAGATGCAAACACAACCTCATGGGTTTAAAAGGGATGGAAAGTCAGATACATGTCCTCCTTTTCAAGATAAGTAATTAGGCTATGGTTGGGATTTGACCTAAATATTATCTCCTCATTCATACCATTGAGTTATTGTGATAGAGCACATTCATCCTGGTAATTTAGGGAAGTCAATGTTTGGTACCTGCAAATTTGTATAAAATACAAGAATGTCCATGTGTATTTATATATAAGCTAAATAGACAATGGTGGGGTGTGGTACATCATGTAGATCCTAACTAGCAGGTGACTATGACTCTCTCCCTTAGCTATATCAGACATGTCAAACATAAATGTGAAATAGACACACACACACACACACACACACACACACACACACACACACACACACACACACACACACACACACACACGCAAGTATGGTGTAAGTATAATAGTAAATCCTAAATATAAATAAGATCATATTATAATATGAATATATCATCATTATGAGGACATAATAAACGTATTTGTAAGACACACCATATGACATCATCATAAAAGTAATTTCATTAACTAAGAAAAATTAAAATATCATCACTACAAGTAGGAAATTGTTACAACTTGACATAATAAAGTACTCAACATATTGAAGTATTGTGTTTTACATATCAATTAAGGGATACCACACCTGCAAGAGAATCATACAAAAATTTAACAACTAAGTGTACAATGATAGTAGAGGAGGGATATTATAATATTGAAATTCTTTAGAATAACTGGAGGGGGAGAGGGTTGAATTAGTTATCCAAGGTCTACATGTACAATTAAAACTTTTCACATCTTAGTGAACCCATATCCATAAAACATTTTCATCATGCATGCATCCATTAGTTCATGCAATCACTTAAACTTGTAGGTTACTGTCAAATCAACTTTGCAAAAATGTAAACATGAAACATAATAGATTCAATAACACATTTGACACAATGATTTAACATAGAAACTCAATTTAGAAAAAACCACTAGTAACATGCTACTCATTCTCACTCTTCTAAAGTGATGCCCTATGAAAGGCAAACCCTATTAAAGGTTACAATGCACATTTTTAAATGTCACCTGGTTAAAGGATTTCAATCACCCTCTTACGAGTGAGTCTTGTTAGATGACTTTAGATTATTCACTTTGAATGTCACCCGATTAAAGGACTTAGAAATGACTGTTAGGTCAACCTTAATCCAAAGGATTTAGCCTAGACTGGTACAATGATTAAAAAGTAAAAATAAGGCCTAATCTAATAACAACTTACAACAAACTTGCAGATTATAGATCTCTATTTTAGTTGTCCATTTTGGTTGGCTTTCATAGATTTCATCTCCAATAGCTTGTTCACCCTTCAAAAATCCATACCCTTAAGCCTTCTTTCTTTTCTTGCAAATAGTGGACTTTTCTCTTAGGTCACCAAATGAAGCAATACCCTAGACTCCTTGTCTCTCTTAGATTGTCGCACATGACAACCGTTACTTCTCACCAACCATCTCTATAAATAGAAAATTAAAATCTTTTTTTTGTTCATCCTCCTTTGTCCATTTTAGGATGAGGTTGGAATAGGTAGGATTCAATGAATCTACCCATCATTTCATTTCATTCCCTTCTATAAAGTTAGCCTTTAATCCTCTTTGAATTCAAGTCAAAATGGTTTATCTTGAATTCTGTGTCACCAACTCATCAAGCTTATCTTCTACATGGTTCACATAATCCAAGAAATCAAACTAGTTAGCTTAGATTCATAAAATTCATGATCTTCCTTATAATGTTGACACTTGGCATTAACTTGCTTTTGATGCTTGACACATACTGCATTGCTCAAAATGCACTATCAAAACACTCGGCACAAACTAAAATTTACTCATCTTACATTGAAATTGACTTTGCTTAGGTCCAACTAATTTTTTGCTCAACTTACACTAACTTTTCTCGGCACCTATTGTGCAAATTGTTAATCTTGGCAGACCTACTTCATTTAACTTTTTCTTCTAAACTTAATTAGTGTATCCATCATTTGCATCCTTAAGTAGATTATCAATTCATTATAATATCACTATCTTAACTAATCCTTGTGCTTCTTTTCCATAATAAAACTCAACCTTTCCTCTAGGTTCTTTTGTTACCTCATTTGATCAAATCCTCTTCATTAATTAAACAAATGATAGTGCTCAAATCATCTAATCAATTGTCTTACCAGTAAGTAGTAGGTTTGACATCAATTACAAAATAATGATTAAAACACATATTCATACTTGTATCAATCTATTTTCAACATTCTCCCTCTTTAGCATTGATGGCAAATCAAACTAACCAAACTTAATCACTATAACCAACGAAATACCAAAAAGAAAATAATTATTTGTATTGAAATCTCTCCCTCTATTAGAAATTTTTCATCTTCTTAACAGGTTACAAATTTTTATTATGATCAAAAGGAAATCAATCAATTCATCATTTTGACTCCCATTGGATCACTTCTTATATCTCCTTTGACATTAACTCCCTCTTACTAGGTAGTCATCTTTCTTCTATGTTTACTTTCATCTCCCTCTTGGACAACAATATCTCATATCTCCCTTTGAGTAGATATTCCATGTTTCTTCTATTTTTATCTTCTATTTCCCTTTATGTCTCTCTTTCTAGATTTCTCCCTCATTTCATCATTTCTTCCTAGATTTCTTCTTGGAGCAAAATAGTGCCTCCCTCAGTAGTTAGGATTTCTCCCTCAGCAGGACTTTTGCCTCTTTGACAACAATGCTAAAGAATTGTCATCTTAATATGTATATATGAACATTCTCATTTGCTCCCTTGGTCACCTAGCTTGTGGCTAATTTGTAACTTTAACTCTATGATTACTTTAGGAAACTCCTAAATTAGGATCCACTAAATCAATGTGTAACATATGTCAATCAACTTGTTTGATGCTAGGAAATTCTTATGCTTCTTAGATAGCCTTTTATAGGGGTATCACCCCTAGTTTACCTCGTAGATACTCATGAGCATCCTTAGGTAATGCTTTTGTGAAAATATTAGCTATTTTCTCTTTTGTGTTAACATATTTCAGCTTCATCTCTTTATCTAGAACTAACGCTCGCAAGTAATGATACTTGATTTCAATATGCTTAGTCTTTGTATGCATCACAAGATTCTTTGATATATTTATAGCACTTGTATTATCACAATAAAGTATCAAAAGTTCAGTGGTTTCCACTTTCATACCTTTGAATAGTTGTTTGATCCATACAATGTTTGTACACTTTACTATAGCAACATATTCAGCTTCAGCAGTAGATTGAGAGATGCAATTTTATTTCTTGCTAGTCCATGTAACCAACCTTTTTTCTAAGAAAATTCTCCTCCACTAGTTCTCTTTCTATCATCAATATTTCCAGCCCAATCAACATTAGTGTGGGCTCTCAATTCAAATTTATCTTTTTACTTGTAGTATAGACCATAGTCTTCTATTCCTTTTAGATATCTCATTATTCTCTTAATAGCCATCAAATGACTCTCCCTAAGATTAGTAGAGAATCTTGCAACTATCCCAATAGATAATGCAATATCAGGTCTGTTGTGTACTACATATTGTAATTTTCAAATCATAGACCTGTATAATGCTTGATTCACCTCAGCTAAATCATCATAATGATACTTGATTGCAATGTGCTTAGTCCTTTTATGCATCACATGATTCTTATATTTATAGCACTTGTATTATCACAATAAAGTATCATGGGTTCAGTGATTTTCTCCTTTATACCTTTGCATATCTATTTGATCCATACAATGTTTGTACAATTGACTACAACAATAACATATTCAGCTTACTAGTTGATTGAGAGATGCAATTTTGTTTCTTGCTAGTCCATCTAACTAGCATTTTCCCTAAGAAAAATGCCTCTCCATTAGTACTCTTTCTGTCATCAATATTTCTAGCCCAATCAACATTAGTGTAGGTTTTCAATTCAAATTTTTCATTTTTCTTGTAGTATAGACCATATTCTTATGTTCCTTTCAAATATCTTATTATTTTTTTAACAACTACCAAATGATTCTCCTTGGGATTAGTAAATAATTTTGCAACTATCACAATAGATAATGCAATATTAGGTCTATTGTATACTACATATTGTAATTTTCTAATCATAGACCTACATAATGTTTGATTCACCTCAGTTGAATCATCATTCTTTGACAATTTATGGCCTATCACCATAGGAGTGCTTACTAGCTTAGAATCTTCCAATCCAAAAAAATTCAATATCTCCTTTACATACTTTGACTAAGTGATGTATATACTATATTTCATCTAATGTACTTGCAAACCCATAAAGAACTTGATCTCTCCAAATATAGACATCTCAAATTCTTTCTTCATTTCATTTGCAAAAGATTTACATAAAGTATCTTGACCTCCAAATATGATATCATCAACAAAAAATTTAGATATTAAAATAAATTTTCCTTTGTCTATCTTCACATACATATTATTGTTATCATTAGTCCTCTCAAACCCAATCTTCACAAGATAATTATGAAGCCTTTCATACTATGCTCTTGGTGCTTGCTCCAAGCCATATATAGCTTTTTATAGTCTACATACCATATTTTTGTTGTTAGCATCAAAAAATACTTCTGGTTGTTCTATATAAACCTCTTCTTCTAATATACCATTTATAAATACAGACTTAACATCCATTTCATAAACTTCAAAACCTTTATATGCAGAGTAAGCAAGTAGAGTTCTTACTCATTCCGATCTTGCAATAGGAAAAAATGTTTCTCCATAGTCTATCCCTTCTTCTTGTGCATAACCTTTACAAACCAATCTTTCCTTATTTCTTGTGACTTCACCATTTTCATCTAACTTGTTTATGTATACCCACTTGTTTCCAATTACATTTTTATCTTCTAGTCTATGAACTAGAGTGCATATCTTATTTTTCTATATTTGTTCAATCCCTTCTTTTATGGCTTTATTCTAGTTCACATTTTCTAAGGCATCTTTCACTATTTTAGATTCTTGCATGCTAAGAAAAATGTATCATTTCTCAACTTGTTCCCTTTCATTGGTCTAGTATCTTTATCTCTAATGATTTGTGCAATAGGGTGTGTCTCTTGACATACTTAGACAATCTCGATTTTTCTCTATTTTCCTCATTTGGTCTCTCAACTTCTAAATCACTATGCATATCTTTGTCAAGTAGTTCAACATCTATTTCATGTACACTAATATTAGAATCAAAATGTACCTCAACTTTATTTTGTAACTCAACACTTGAATATAACTCAGTTCCTAAATATAACTTGACATTCATAGTATGCGACTAGGAAGTCACTAAAACTTGTTGTTAATTTGCAACTTGATTTAAAACATCTTCATCTACAAGCATACCTTCATAGAAGTATACAAATAATTTTTATTATTTTGGTTCCTTCATAGGTTTAGCCTCGTGTACTTTTGTATATTCATCAAATTTCACATTTGCACTTTCTACAACTTTGTTAGTGTTAGTATTTAAACACTTATAAGCTTTACTTCTTGTGGAATAGACAAGGAATATACCTTCTTCACCTTTTGCATCTAATTTACCTTTTTTGAAATCTTTTAAAATGTAACACTTGCTTCCAAATACTTTCAAATATTTTACATTGGGTGAGTATCCATATCATAGTTCAAAAGGTGTTGAATGAGTACCCTTCTTGACTTGTACATGGTTCAAGGTATAGACAAATGTACTTACAACTTCTCTTCAATATTTCAAACCAATATTTTTCCCTATCATGAGTTTCCTGGCACATTCCATTATAGATATGTTCCTCCTTTTAGCAATTCCATTTTTTTGAGGGGTCCTAGGAGTAGATGTCTATCTTTTGATTCCTCTATCATTAAAAATCTCAAACTCATTTCATGTAAATTATCCTCCTCTATCAGATCTCAAACATTTTAGACTTTTACCTATTTCCTTCTCAACTCTTGCTAAGTGCCACTTAAACATTTGGAAAGCATCAAATTTTTGTTTTAAAAATAAATGTCATCGTTCTAGAATAATCATAAAAAAATAGCATAATGTACTTATTTTTTTAGTATATTTTCACTTTAGTTGGTCCATAGAGTTATTATGAACAATATCTAATATTCTTTTAGAGGTATGAGTTTTACTCTTAAAACTTGACTTTGTCATTTTTCCTAACAAACACTGTTTGAAAATTATATTGTTAGGTCTCTTCAACTTAGGAAAATCTCTGACTCTTCTCATGTTACTAATACTAACCAAGTTATCAAAATTAACATGACATAACCTCTTGTTCCATAGCCACACATCATCAAATTCTACAACTAAATAAGTAGCATCCTCTATATCAAGGTGGAATCGATTACCTCTAGTTTGGTCACCTTTTCTAATTAGTTTTCCACCAGTATCATATATCTTAGAAATCTTATTTTCAAAATCAACCTTACAATGTGAGTCATTTAGTTGTGACACACTTAAAAAATTCTATTAAAGTCCTTCAACATAATAAGCATTGTCACATAAAATCTTTTCTATGAGCTAGATAGAACCTTTTCCTTTTATCAGAATGAGTGCATCATTATCAAACCTTACACTGTTTCCATCATAATAATTCAAGGTAATGAACTAATTTTTATCTCTAGTCATGTGATGTGAAAACCCACTATCAATGATCCATCTATCATTCTTGTTCACACAAGACATTAGTAGAGTTGCCTCATCCTTGTTAAATTCATCCTTTATTGCAACATACACCACTTCATCATCATGATCGCTAGATCCATCTTTTGTTCCTCTTCAACAATGTAGCGAGACTTCTTGCCTTTGAGTTTTTAATCTTTGTTGTCTTCATCTCTTCTACTTTTGTATTTGTTTGATTCATCTTGATCAACAAAAAACATAAAATAATACTTAAGTTGGCTCAAAAATAGTTTACATAGTAGTTTGTGCCAATAGAAACAACTATGTCAAAACTATATTACTCGACATCTGAAGTCCCTAGTGCTCAACACTAACTGTAACTTCAATGTTGTAACTTGACATCTGAGTGACTCGACACTCACCATTTACTTCGCATGCACTATCTTATATGTTATTCTTGGCATATGTTACTTATTTGGTATGAACTAAGTAGGTGACTTAAGTGTATAGACACTCATTAGTCAAAATCAATCTGAGATCAATAATCTTTCCCTTTGACATGAGTGTCAAAAATAGTTGGTCATACATTAATGATCTTATTCTTATGAGCATAACATAGATAACTAGTATCTATTCAGCTTCTATACAAAAATTTCAAAATACCAAAATTTTGGCAACACATGACTTATCAATCATACCTCAAAATTTCAATTTCATAACTCCCTTTGAGTTTATTGTTTTGTATTTTACTCTATGCAAAATCTTTCTCCTATTGAGTAGATTGTCTTTCTATTTAGCTCTGTCTCTATATCCCCCATACTCTTACTCATTATTACTCCCCCTTTTTTCTTACTCCCCTTTTATCCTTACTCCCCCTTTTTGACACTTATGTCAACGGGTTATACACTAATAGTGTGTTTTTCCAAAAATGGTTTGTGGATCTCAAGGATAATCTCCATCCCAATTATTAGAAGCTACCTCCAATGACTTAATTTGGATGGCCATATTAGTAGCATGGTGTACTAAGCATTTATGTGTAAAAGGATGAGAGTCTTTCTTCATGAGATTTTTAGTGTAGGCTAGTTCCCTGTGTAGTATCTCTATGTGTGGAGTCAACATCAACTTGATGCATATAAGTTTAGCCTTGATGTTGGCTTCATCTGCATGTAATGTCACTAACTGACTTTGGGAATGTAGGAGGGTGTTGAAGTATTGTTTCTTACTTTAGGTTAGAGACTTTGGTAAGTCATGCTAGATGTGTGCATAATGCTCTCCAAGTTTAGGATATGAGTCCTAACTTCCCTTGTGAAGAGTGTAGTATTATTTAGTTTGGTATAGAAAGAGAAAATATTATCTAGTGTCTTCTTCGCACTTTCTATTTAAGTTGCTAATTTAACCTATGATAGTGCAATAGCACTTCATACCTTTTCATCAACCTTATGTTAGAACTTTCTCTCAGACCATTTGAGTAATTTCATATTTAAATCTAGGTTTGTATCATTTAGCTTCTACACTAAGTTTGTTAATTGTTCAATTGTTGGCTTGTTTTCTTTTGGAGCCATCAAATTTAATGCATCAATACAAATTTCTTTGATATCAATCAAAGCTTACTTCTTCCTATGCTCTTGTCTAAGCAATTCTTGATGCTTCTTTGCTAGAGCTTCTTGGAGTATACCTATCTACTCAATAGTAATAGTTGTGTAATCAAATTTGGGAAACTCAATTACTTGATGTAGGTTTATATCAACAAATGATGTAACTTCAACTCCCTTGGATGTACTTGGACTTGGCCCTGAGGATAGTAATGGTGTAGCTTCTATGCTCAACGTCTAAAGAACTTGACTAGTAGGAGTGGCAGATTTTGGCAATATTACCAATGTTTGTATTTCTATTTTCTCCTTTAACTTTGTAGTCAAACTTGACTCTTCATGTGTGTCCTCTTCCTCTATTTTATTAGTATATATGTGTGTGCATGTGTGTGTGTGCATATTTTTATGGATATACACATACATATACATATATGTATGAATGTGTGTATGTGTGTGTGTGTGTGTGTGTGTGTGTGTATATATATATATATATATATGTATGTATGTATGTATGTATGTATATATGTGTGTGTGTATGTATATGTGTGTTTGTGTACATAAATACATACATATATTGGAAATACCAATGGGGAAGTAAGTTATGAAATGTGGGGGGGGCGGGGGGGGTTGAATTAGCACTTAAAACGTTTAACCTTAAAAAAATTCACATACATCCATCTTAAAATTTTAAAAGTAAATTGAAATAACTAACCATAAATCATATCCATAACATAAAGTAAATCAACACATAACACATAAGATTGTGGTTACCCAAAAACCCTACAAGGAGAAGGAAAAACTGGGGTAGGGATGACACCCACAAATCTTCACTACTAGAGTTGTAAACTATGGCCTTTTATGGCTATAAAGTTTTTATCATAAAATTTGATCTACCCTGTGAGGGGTCTACCCTCTTAAAGCCTTGCAAAATTGTTAGGTCTCACCTTGACTAAGGGATTTCAAACTCACAATTAAGTAAGCACTCTATTAAGATATTTACAATAGCCTATTAGGACTACTCTATTAATAGATTTACTTTATATCACCTATTAGAATGATTCAACATCCAATCCTTCACTTAGCTCCTTGCTTCTTAATATTAGATCTCCTTTTTACTATTTAAAACTTGATCCTCCTAATCAGATTTATCTCCTCTATCCTTTCACTACTTTACTCTATTCTCCTTAAACTAATTCTATAATGTATAACTCTATTATAGCCATCATGTAGCTACCATGCATACTCTCTATATTCTTAGCATTCATCTCCTTTCATACCCATTAAACTCTTTAGGGCTTTATCTCCTTAAATAGGCATTGGTGAAGATGCACTAGGTCATAATCAATGGTTGCGGTCGATCCTTATTCTGCCCAATGCTTCCCTTAATTTGATTAGTTGTATGCAATGCATAAGGATATGTAATATGATTGGATCCTTATCCCTTAATATCAAATTTTCATATTTATCTCAACCAAAAATGGTTTACGTAGAAGTTTATGCCATAACAATTATTTATGCAAAAAACTATTCACTTGGCATCAATAGGCTATGATGCTCGGCCTTCACTATGCTCTAAATGTTGTAATTTGACTTCTATATAGCTTGGAACTTACTATTACTTAACACTTGAATCACTCAGAATGTATAGATTGCTTGGCACTGGAGTGACTCGACACATACTATCTACTTGGCACATGCTAGTGCTTGATACTCACTAATCATATTACTCGACATGTATTTTCTAGAGGCTTATGCTTGGCATATCCTATGTACTCGGCTCACACTATTTTTATTTTTGTGTCATGCCCTTGTGATATGCATGCCCGAGCTCTACAATTTTCTCCAAGGGCGAGAAAGGGTACGTATGTAAATATTTTTTTCTTTTCCTTATAAACATATGTCTTTATATTTCCTTCTAAACACATATCTGTATATATATTTAGAAAGATCTTTTTCAAGGTTCTTATTACATATATGAATCCAATTGCATACATATTCTAGAATAAAAATAATAAGACAATAAAACTCACTCAACTTGTGCTAAGTGACTTACCTCAAGATCCTGCACAAAAATAATGTAGACCACAAAAAATGGGCCAAGTTTGCAAGAAATTTTACAAAAAACATATCATAGAAGATATTTTTATAAAGAAACAAGCCATAACTAGTAAAATTGGTCTAGTTTTTTATTAGCTAGGTTTATATATATGTATATATATTTAACTAGGCTATGGCATCTAAAAGGGAATGAGCCTCATGATTATACATATGTGTTTGGTGCATTTCTTTCCTATGGTATATCTCTATATTTCATTGGTGTTCCCTTTCTCTAAGATTTGGTTGCCATGCACTTGTGATTTTTGTGTTTCATTATTGTGCCCTTACTCTATGATTTTAGTGCCATGCCCTTACTCTATAATTTTGTTTCCATGTTGTGCCCTTTCTCTATGATTTCATTTCCTTGTTGTGCCTTTTCTCTATGATTTTGTTGCCATACCTAGCTCTATGATTTTATTCAAGGGTATATAAATGTTGGTTTTCTTTTCTTCTAAATAAGTATCTCTTTATATCTCATTTTGAACATGTATATCTAGAGATATTTTTAAAAGTTCTTATTACATATTAGCTACACAATAGAAAATTTGATCCAATTGCATACATATTCTAGAATCTAAATAATACTAAAATAAAACTCAATCAACTTGTGCTAAGTGAATTACTTCAAGATCTTCCTTAAAAATAATGTAGACTAGGAAAAATGGGTAGAGTTCACAAGAAATTTTACAAAAACATATTATAGAAGTTATTTTTAGAAAGAAACTAGTCATAATCACAAGGATCATTCCCTTGTAGAAGCCTCTTCCACAATGATATTACCTCTAGACCTTGCAAAAGATGTTGAAGTGGTTCCCAACCTTGAAATACTCTTATAAGAATTTGATACTTGGGATCATTGCAAGGAGACTATGTTAATACTTGAAACACTCTTATAAGCA
This sequence comes from Cupressus sempervirens, assembly GCA_028749045.1. NCBI lineage: Eukaryota > Viridiplantae > Streptophyta > Pinopsida > Cupressales > Cupressaceae > Cupressus > Cupressus sempervirens. The sequence goes on from CM053792.1 coordinate 193,242,601, forward strand.
TTTGATATTTGCACTCTAAATTCTCAAAGACACTTGTAAGTGATTCCAATGTCATAGTACCTACCACAACACTTTCCTAGATTTTATCAAGTGGCTCCCATAATACCCTCTATGTTGTTTAGCTGTTGTTTCTATTGTGTACTCTCTTTCTATAGCCTCTCCTCATTCTCTTTCTAAAGTTTCTCCTTCTCCTTTTCTCTCATGCCTTAAATTTTGATTATCAAACTTTTGAATATCTGCCTCTACCTTATCTAATACTTGAATATCTACCTCTACCTAAAACTCTCACATAGGTGTTTGATCATCAATAGATTTCATTTTAGCATCCAATTTTTCAAGATTGGTCAACACTCTCACTTACGAACCTCTCATGTCAAGCACTTTTTGGACTATTTCAACACCATGTTCTTGCTTCTGAGCTAATAGTTCTTTCGAAGAATTGTCTTGTAAAACATTGTTTTTTTTTTAACAATTGTAAACTCTTAAAAAGTGCATTGTTGTTTTCATGTGTGTATGTATATATGTATGTATGTATGTATGTATATATGTATTTTTGTATGTATGTATATATGCATGTATGTGTGTATGTATGTATGTATGTATGTATGTATAAAGAGAGATCTTGTCGATTGTAGATTATGTATTGTAAACAAAAATGAAAAGAAAAAACAACATTAATCATTCCCTATTTGTTTTGATTGATTGTGGAGAGTTGTGCATGAAAGACGGTGGAAATCTCTAAACGAGGGTGGAGAGATCTGAATGTTGGAGGAGATCAGTAGAGATCTAGGATTTTGTTGCCATTCCATTGTGATCTTTGTGCCCTTGCTCTATGATTTTCTTTAAGGGGAGAAGAGGTACCTATGTAAATGTTCTTTTCTTTTCTTTTTAAACATGTATCTCTTGTTCATGTATAATAGCTTTGGTCAAATTCAAGGATAATTGATTATGATGATTGTATGCATATGTGCATGTATGTATGTAACATAGTGAACTGATTTACATGCATACATACACAATCACATAGTACTTGTGCTAAATTAAATTAATCATTCATGTCTTGGATTCACACTAGCAATTATCCTTGCATTCAATCAAAATTATTCATACCAAAATAAGTATGGAGAAATATGTACTTATAGATTATAGTATCTCTTAGTGATTAAGTAAAGATCTTGTGTATAATAGCATCTAGGTAATGATCAGATACATTCACATTAAGTCATAATAAGATGGAGCAAATTATCCATTTAGGTTACTTCATACTTTTTTTATTGAACATTTTTTTTAACATAATCGGTGATACTAGAATTATACAGCTACAACTAGTACTCTTGTTTATTTTATTTAATCATATACATTTAACACTTATTTTTCTTAAAATCAAACTGTATATTTGTTATCACTAAAACACAAATATAGATCTCTAATATTTTTTTTAAAAAAATTCTAGATCTTCATATTTAATGTGAAGAGTTGCCACTATTGGATAGTAGAATAGCCACAATGTGGAGCCACATAACTCATGACTTTTTCCACCAAATTATATTTTTATTATATTTTCACCCTTCAAAAATATTATAGGTGAATGTTCTTCTATTATTCCATATGTTTAATAATTTTTCACTTGTTGTTTGAAGTAATTTTCTATTATGAGATAGAGACATCTATCATTACGATGGACATGCCAATTTTGATCATCCTGCTTTCAAAGTTGATTTCCTTATCTAATTAATGAAACTACTTGCAACTAACACCCTAATTTTTGGCAACTTTCTCGATCAGCCATTCACACAAATGAATCATCCCATATCTATAAACAACATCTAATCTTATATAAGTCTCTCTCCTCTAAAGACCCAATACATGGAGCCATTATCATCATGAGTAGACTCACTCTCCTTAGATGAATTCAATCAAAACTATTCATACCAAACTAAGTCTATAGAAATTTGTACTTACAAATTGTATTATCTCTTGATGATTGAGTAAAGATCAAATATAGTTTTCCAAGGTGATAAAATTGCATATGTAGATGTATTTATGTATGTATGTATGTATGTATGTATCTCTACATCTCATCATGCCTTTGTGATATCTGTATATGTATGTTTATATTATGTATATGAATATATACATATGAGAAGCTTCTCTTTATGAATATGTATGTGTATAAACATATGTGTGTGTATGTATATATACAGATACATATACATAAAGAGAAGCTTCCCTAATCACCTATTGGGAGAAATATAAAGAGATACATGCTTAGAAGGAAAACAAAACAACATTTACATAGGTACCTCTTCTCCCCTTGAAGAAAATTGCAAAGCAAGCAATGCTACATTTGCATCCGAACACCACAAATTACACTGTCATCACAAATTTCCATAGTAATTTGACACCAAATGTTGTAGTGTTGCAAAGGGTGCAAAGATCACAAGGGTATGACATGAAAATGAAATCACAGAGCAAGGGTACATAGATCACAAGGGCATGACAATGAAATGCAAAATTCACAAGGGCACAACAATGAAATCCTAGATCTCCACTAATTTCCACCAAGGGCATGACAACAAAATGAAAAGATCATAAGGGCATGGCAATTAAATAAAGCAATCACAAGGGCATGACAATGAAATCTCCACCAAGATTTAGAGATCTCCACCCTCGTTCAGAGCTCGCCACCCTCTTTCACATGTAACTCTCCACAATAAAAAAAAATGAGGAATGATTTATGTCATGTTTTCCTTTCTTTGTTTATATTTAAAATCAACTTCACATCATGTTGTAACTCTACCATAGGTGTTTGATCCTCGATAACTTTTATTTCAGCATTTCAACATTCAATTTTTCAAATTTCCTCTTCATTATATAGTCTTTCCACCCTAAAAACCACTTTGTTACTTCATTAAAATTAGGACTTGAACAAAGCCAATGATAAAACAAAGCCCATATTAAAAAATCCAAATAATGAAACAATAAAACTATCTCATCCCGTGCTAACTGAGTTAGCTCAAATTCTTGCACAAAAATAATGTAGACTAGGAAAAATGGGCAAGAAATTTTAGAAAAATATATCATAGCAAATATTTTTAGAAAGAAAAAAACCATTACCTAATTAAATTTTTCTAGTAGCTGATTAGTTGAGTTGATTATAACTTCCTATAGAACTTTCATCAGATTAGGTACAATAAAATGAACAATCAGTTGTTCCCAACTAACAAGATCAAATATAGTTTTCCAAGGTGATAAAATTGCATATGTATGTATGTATGTATGTGTATATATATGTGTGTATATATGTATTTATGTATGTGTACATGTATATATTTATATTTATGTATGTATATAAAGAGAGAGATATCTTGTGGATTGTGGAGATACTGGGATATTTGGGATTTTGTGGCCATGCCCTTGTGATCGCTACATTTCATTGTCATGCCCTTGTGATCTCTACATCTCATTGCCATGCCTTTGTAATCTATATATACATATATGTATGCATATGCATATATATACATATGTATATGTATATATATGTGTAAATGTATGCATGTATGTATATAAACAAAGAAATTTTGGCACAACAAAAAAACAAAAAAAAACTTTCTCAATAGGTAGGATGGCCATGGGTATTGTCACAAAATTTTAAACATAACTATATAAGGAGTGAGTTAGGATGCATATAGGTCAACCTTACATTAACTATAAACTACAACATAAAGGTTGCACAAGGGTATTACAGTATTTTAATTATAGAAAATTACCTAATTCGCTCGAGTGGGTGTATGATTGCAAAGAGTTGTATTAGGTGAGTATAGATCACCAATTTTTATAGGAATACAACTACATCAAAACAATTAGAAACTAGAATTACATATTTGTTAGAGTGAGTAGTTCAAGTGTCTTGATCCTATGGATAAAGGTATGTAGGCATCTTGATAGGGGAAGTATGCCTCTAGTGTGCAAACATCTTGGACATAGTTAAGTAGCACTTAACCATGTATGTATGTATGTAACTATTCTCTACTTAACAGCGCCATCCACATGTGGGAAGCGAGAGCAACGGGCAATTGAACTTGCACCTTTGGCAATACTTCATATCCATTATTTCCACTCTTTGAATCAAAGGTATATAATTTTATCAGTTGTAACTATAATTTTCAAGTTGTGAAAACCAAAATAGTTTCTTATAATACTATGGTTCTCTTTGCAAGTTTATAAAATTAAATTTTACAAATTAATTGCAATTATGTACATCTTTTTCAAGTTTTATATTTCTCTTTTTCTTGATTCACAGTCCAAGAATAGTTTTCCAAAACACATACAAACCATTTGGAGATTGAGCCAAAAAATTGTAAGAACAATTATACCAAAAGAGCTCAAAAAATGATTGTGCACGATAATTATCTTTTTGCATTCTTTTAGGCATAGTTGTTCTTACATTTTTGTATTTTTGGTGAAAACAAAATTTCAAACTAATTAGGTTGGTGATAAGAGTTTTTTCTTGTGATAAGGCATGTTTCTTTATTTAATATAAATCCTAGAATATATCTAACTAAGTTGATTTTTAATAAATAGTTTTGGCTAATACAAAATTTTATTTCAAATCTATCGTTTTTTCCAAATGCCATGATTCCTAAGGAAAAATTCTAGCTAAAATATCATATAGAAATCCTAGAATATATCTAATTTTGTTAAGGGAAAATTTGTCCAGCTTTTTAAAGAGTATATGTATTTAATAATTACTTTCTTTTACAATGGGGTTTGAAATATGTTTACTTGTCTACACCTCTTAATTATAACTATATTTTCTATGTGCTCAAGAAATACAAGTTTTTCAATTTCCAATTTGACTTCAATTAGATACAGGAAAATTAGCTTAGATAGTGTATTAATAATGTAGGAACATGAGGGAAACTTAGTAGACTATGTTATTATTTGTTCTATGTTTACTAGTAAATTTAACTAGCATGTTTGGATCTAGAAGACTTGGTATTTATGCCTATTTTATTAAAGGTTTAAAAGAATTGCAAATAAATAGCTTGATTTAAATTTTGTGGGTTTTGAATAATATTAGCATGCTCTCCCTACGAGGATCCCAAGTATCTAGTGTTGCTATTAATTTGGTCTAGTTGCTGATTAGTTGGGTTGATTACAAATTCCTATAGAACTATGATCATATTAGCTACAATAAAACAAACAATCAACTATTCCTAGCTAGCACGATCAAATACAATTTTTCAAGGTGATAAAATTGCATATGCAGATGCAACACTTGAATGTTAGGCATGAAGCACATTCCCCAATTTATATAATGAATGGTTGGATATAAAGGCTCCATATGTTAGCCCAATAGCAGAATCCAAGGATGTAATCATGGACATATTGGCATACTCTCCCTACAAGGATCCCAAGTATCTAATGTCATTGTTAATTTGAGCATCACTATATGATCTAGAATGTAATGAAGTACTAAAGCCAGTAATGCACACACGCATGCGCACGTGTGCGCATGTGTGTGTAATTATGTACATATATATAGGGTAACTGCACCAAGTTGTGGTGCCAAAAGGTGGGTACAAGTGGCCACATTTTTTTAAAAATTAATAATTTATGAACTTTGACAAGAATTTGAAGATATTTACACTCAAAATTTTAAGATACGACAAAAACAAAAGTAGTAGTCATTTGAATCTAGTTTCTAAACTACTTATTCTTTTTGAAAATGGTTTAGTTTTAGGTCCTCAAAAAAGAGGACCACAAAAAGTGGTACTATTTTTTTAGAAATAATAATAACATAGTGCAAAGTGTGGCCCTCCTAAAATTTGAACTTTTTTATTGAAATTCTTTAATTACTCTAGTCAAAAGTTACCTAACATTAGGTAGTTTATCCCAGATTTTTCAAGTAATTTTATAATGTGTATTTTTTTAATGAATTTTTTAATTGGACACATCCCAAAAATATGAAATATTTGTGTGCTTCCCCTAGAAATGATTGAAACTTAACCTAAAACCAAAACTTAGTTTTTTCAAAGTGTGTAGAATGGATTCTAGTTTCTCAAAAACTAAGTTATTGCAAAATTTGATGAATAAAATAAAATCTATAGCCCAATTAGTGTGCACATTAGTTTTTTTTTATATAAAAAATGGAGATACATTCAAAATAAATTATATGGTTATATAGCTAATATAGAGATCTACAATGTCATGTAACCTAATTTTATCGATGCTCAACCACAAGAAAATTTGAAGGAGAGCACACCAAAAAAAATCAATAATTTTTTGTATGTTTACAGCAAAACACATCTCAGACAAGTTTAGAGCCTCCAAACCTTTGGGTTCGATCCCCATGGAAAAACCAAGCCTTGGGCTTGGTAGAATCCAAAGCTTTAGATAGTGTGTGTGTGTTCAATAGTGTGTGCATGCTATTTAAAGCATTTTTAAACTTTAGGCTTGCATAGCTTATGGGTCAGTGCAAGAAGTTGGGTCTCACTTTTGGCCAAAAAGTGGAAGTGTTTTTCCTATTTTTGAAATATTTTGTCAATTGATGCCAAAATTTGAGCCATTTAGAGATTAAATATAAAAAAACTTCAGATATTAAAATTGTAGTGCCTACAATCTTCTTTTTGAATATTTAATTTATTTGTATATCCATATGATAGATTATTTTTTTGGTATGGATTTTTAAAAACCACTTTTTCAAAATGCCTATTTTAGGACCATACCACGCTCGTGTACAGACAACATAATTTGACACAAATGAATGAATTTTTGTGAATCCTTTTAAATGGAGTTACTTGATGCACCAAAGATTGATGAGAATATTTTTCTTGAATTTTTTAATGAATTATTTTTTTATTATTAATTTTTAATTGGCTATAAAAAAAGAAAATTTTAAAACCTCTCATGCACGGACACCATAATTTGATCAAAATTTCACTTTTTTCAATTTTTTTTTTTATAACTTCAAAAGAATTGAATGTAGATTGATGACATATAAATTAATTTAAGAAAAAATATAAAATAAAAAAGTTATTAAAGTTTTAGTGAACGTTGCTACTTTACATTTATGTACCACCTTTGATTAAAAAATAATAAAAAAATAGTAAATAAAAACATAACTTTATAAAATTTATATTTTTGAAATCAAGACAGTGAGAGCTCTAATGGGTTTTTGTTTCGTAAAAAAATTTTATCGAAAAGACCCTCTAAAAATTATGGGAAGGCATGAATTTGTTAGTTCAAAGCCTTAGCCAAATCTTAAGAGGCCAAGGCATAGGCTTGGTCTCACCAAGCCTGTCCCAAACCAAAATCCGAGGCACGGAAAAAAAATCCCGCCTCATGTTGTAAGAAACGGGCACCCGTTATTTGAATTTTAAAAAATGGGTACCCATTTTGAAAAGCTAAAAGCGGCATGTAAAATTTGCCGAAAACTTAAAAAATTGAATTTTTAAGAAATGGGTACCCGTTTTTTACTTTTAAAAAATGGGTACCCGTTTTTTATTTTAAAAAAATGGGTGCACATTTCTTAAAAATTTTAAATTTTTTTTTTTTAGAAACGGGTACCTATTTTTTAAAAATAAAAAGCGGGTACCCGATTTTTAAAAATAGCGGGTGCCCATTTTTTAAAATCGGGTACCTGTTTCTAAGAAGTTTCATTTTGTGGATTTGACTTCTACAGAATTGCGACCCAACTTTGTGCATTCACCATTATATGTGTTTTAGTGTGCACACACTCTTAAAGCTCAAATTTCAATAGAGAGGGAAGGAGAGAGGGTAGAGAATGAGAAAGTAGAGGATGGGGAGAGAGTAGGAGGTGGGATAGGGAGAGAGGGATAGAGAGAGAGAGAGAGAGAGAGAGAGAGAGAGAGAGAGAACTAAATAAATAAATAAACAAATTTAAAGAAAAACTTAAAAAACCTACAATACAATGTAAAAGCCTACAAAACAATGCAAAAACAAGAGTAGAAAACATACTACGTGATCCCGATCTTGATCTCCAATGATGAGGAGGCATTTTGAGGAGGCGAGTGAGAAAATTCTTCAAGTTTTAAAAACCACATGCACAGTGTTAAGGAGAAGGAAGGTAGCAACAAAAATAAATGAAATGAAATGGAATAGGTTGAAGTTTTGTAGCCCATATATAAAAACTTTTAATTTTAAAAAGTGTGCATGCACTTAGGCTTGGGCTTCACAAGCCTAGAGAGAGAGAGAGAGAGAGAGAGAGAGAGAGAGAGAGAGTAAAATAAATAAACAAACAAATTTAAAGAAAATTTGAAGAAACCTACAATACAATGGAAAAACCTACAAAACAATGCAAAAATAAGAGTAGAAAACATACTACATGATCCCAACTTGATCTCTAGCGATGAGGAGGCATTTTGAGGAGGTGAGTGAGAAAATTCTTCAAGTTTTACAAACCGCATGTGTGCTATTGAGGAGAAAGAAGGAAGTAGAAAAAATAAATGAAATAGAATGGAATGGGCTGCAAGTTTGCAGCCCATATATAAAAAAATATAATTTTAAAAAGTGCATGTGCACTTTTAGAATTTTTTAAATTTTTTTTGGTCATGTTTTTGGCATCAAAACTTAGTGCATCAACCCTACATATGTATATGTACATATATATGTATATTTATGTATGTAAATAGAGAGATCTTGGTACAACATAAAAACAATAAACTCACTCAATAGGTAGCATGGCCACAGATGCAATGGCAATGCCTATTGGTAAGAAGATTCCTCTTTCTCTCTCTCATTTTTTATGTGTTTATTTCTCTTGAACTATTATTTCTTCAGGGGAATTTTCTAATAGTGGATTCATTTTATGCACAAGGTGATGAGGACATTCCTAGATGTACCTATGTGATGAATTTTCCATGAGCAATGAAGATGGACTTCCCCTGAGAGTAGCAAGAGGTAATGAGGACATTCTAGGTACTTTAAAGATTGATTCTTTCTTAAATATTTTATATTTTAACAAAAAAATTAGATGTTTGGGAGGGAGGGCCGGGAAGGGGGGGCGGACAAATGAGCTTCCACCTTCAAGTGGTTGGCCCTGATTTGTAGAGAATGATTTGTAGAGAATATTAAACTATTCCTAAAACCAAGTGAAGCTCAACAATAAGCTATGATTGTATGACAACTAATTGTATGAATCTCTTGGTTTTAGGCAATAAAGAAGGATGCCATAGTTCAATATGCAATGTCAATTCATATGCATATGACATCAAGCAGAGCTGAAAAATGTAACAAGTTTGCATTTTCGTTAGATGTCTTTAATTAGGTATTTTAAGTTATAGACCATCACGAACATTGTTCATGATGATGGTCTATAATTTCAAAAATTTAATAGACCTTTTAAATAAATGTAATCGTGATGCATTCTTTTAGCTCCACCTATTCTCCATGCATAAAGAACATTTCGATTTAGAGTGGTAGAATCTTATTTTGGATGTGATAGAAAAATGATATGCACCAGAAGATGGGAAAGTAATGTCACTTTTGCATCACATCTATTCAACATTTGCTACCATATCACAATTGCGACAGTTGACCTTCAATCCCACAACATTCCTACCACATGCTCATTCCAATTGCGATGAAGGTTTTTGATGGCTTGTCATGGGACCCATATCATTTCTTTTGCATGGACATCGCAATTGTGATGGTGTCTTTGATAGATTTCCATCACAATGCTTATGGTGAAAATGAATAGTTTTCCATAACGATATCCCAATTTATAAAATCTGTAGGCATCACAATTGTGATGGTAACCCTTGTGACAACAAAACCCTGATGCCCATCTGATGTGAGCCAATTTTGACTGATGTTGTTTGGGTGACAAGTTATTATCATAATTGTGATGGTCTGTCATTGCAATTCGGGCTCAAATGTAGTAGTGAACCCTTGATTCTTCTTTCTTTGATCTGTGAGATCTCATTTTGTAGGTCTTTGTTTACTTAGATTGATTCTAGATCCATGCATTTTTATCCTAATACCTGCACATGAAAATAATGAAAAATTTGTGTTCATGATGTTTTTTAATTAACCTTTCCAACTGATTTTAATTTTAATCAATGTATTAAAATGACATGACATAATGGAGATCAATCATTAAGACATGTTTGTGTGATGATTATTGTAACTTGACATAATATATAGAACTAAAGAATATGATGGTAGGAAATCTCTCCTTGAGTGGTTCAATTTGAGTTATTTAAATGGGATGTTATTTTTGTATGGGATGATGTGTTATGATCTCAAAATGATTTAAGGAAATATTCTTATATGTAGTTCTAAAGGTATATCAGATATTCAGTTTTACTGCAATGGTTATATTGAGCTATGGATATGTAAAGTACCAGTTTACAAGAAAGTATGCCGACCACATTTTAGTTTGGGCCCAATCTGGTGGGTTATCCTTGACCTACCAAAATAGGCTGGATAGGTGGGAAATTAGGTGCACTCGGTTCAATGTAGCTATTAAAATTTCCATGTGAAGATACACCATTATATTTTTAGTGGATAATCTATAAATATACTTTAATAAGATATAGGTTACTAAAAACTAAGGAAATCACATAAAATATGGTTTAAATTATATAGTCCTTACAATTTAAAATGTTACATTAACTTATTAACTTATGTTGGTGGAAACATTATATTAGATCACAAAATTATAATGGGTAATCAAACTCACTAGATTTCTAGTTTAATATTACTATGTTTGTTCTCTTTTCTAAGAAGTTGGATTCCATGTCTACAATTGGACATGATAGAAATCATCTTAAATATCTCTCTTAAAATTAATAAATCGATAGTTAAATCTAACAAGGGAAACAAAAAATATTGATGGCCTTAAGTCACAACTAACATGGTGATTCATAATTTAATTTATTTTATAATGTGTGAACTTAAAATCCTAGAATTAAGAACATATATTTTTCTTAAAATACAAGCAATAATGAGAAGCCTACTTCTAGGTTCTTTGACAATGAGGGGATAATATATTTCTTTTGACATTAAATAATATCAAAAATTTGTATCTATATTTTTTTTTGTTTCCATGAATTTTTCCCATGATTGAACCTAGTACCCATTTTTTGGGGAAACTATGCATTTATGCTATGAATTTTATCATACTACAAATGACATAGATCATCAGTTTGATGTAAACTTGTATACAAATTTTGATCACCATCACATACTAAAACTTACATAATACCACATGTACTAAATGTTCTAAAGCTAACTCTTCCTATCAATGATGCTCACACACTCTTTGATTTTTATTTTGAGAAATATTCTAGTGATGTGCAATTTTTCTATTAACCACTTCTTACTAATAATCACAAAGGATTCAAGAGATCATTTGGACTTTTGGTAAGCTTAAGGTGATATTATTTCCCATCTTCATTTGTATATAACATGTATAAAATCTAGTCTATGATATAGGTTGCAATAGTTTTCCTCTTCTATAGTACTCATTGCAATGCATATTTAAATTAGTTATTACAAATAACTCCAAAGACAATCTTAACATCAATAGTAATCCTCAAAAACCTTCATGAAATAAAGACACTCAAAACACAAGTACATTTTTTGCTAATTTGTAACATTATCCTTGTACCTCTTAGGAATTGTAGCTATAGCTTGGCTCTAGCTAATGATATATACAATATAGAATTCATATCCTTTTCTCCAAGAGCTTTTTGAACCAATGAACCGATGCTTTTGGATATCAATTCAAATAATTGTTAAAATCTACATAATGTAGACCAAATCGAATAGAAAAGCCATTTGCCCACTCAAAGTTGTCTAACAAGGACCATGCGAAATAGCCTTATATGTTGGATCCATCCCTAACAAGTTAACAATCACAATATTGTAGTAAATAATGTTGGAAAAAAATACTACTCAAAAGAATACATATAATTTATTAAAGATTTACATTATTGCCCATTGAACATATGGTAAATGCTTCAAGTAATAGTCAATTCGCCAAGTGTCATTAAGAGCTTCTCTCACTGATAATGTATCATCATTTTTCTCATCAATGCCTACAAAAATAAGTAAACATATTATTATCTTTTTCAAATATAAAATTGAAAAAATTCTTACACAATTCAACTATTTCTTAGAACAATAAAAAAATTAAATTTAAAGAATAAACTGAAGGAGAATAGTTAACATGGTAAAAAGAAACTGCTTGCTCTAATTTTATCCCCTATGATGCTTCACATATTTAAAAAGAAAAGAAAAAATCATTTATGTTAATTTAATGCATTCAATCTACAGAATGTTTACCATTCTCTGTGATGAAAATCAATGGATTGTCATATTTAAGTTTTATGTACCTGTTAAGTTAACTTGAGAGTCCAATGAATAGCTTGTGTTCATCACATTAGGTGGCGTTGGAATATCAGTAGCATAGCGGCTTGTGTAATAATTTAAGCCCAAAAAATCAAACGAACCCTTCACCGTAGCACTTTCATACGCTGTAAATTGGGGCAAACGGTTTCCAACAAGCTTTCTCATTGACAGAGGGTATTTCCCACTCGTAAATGGATCAAAAAACCTGTCATTTTGTACAATATGTCAATGTCATATGAAGAGCCCACTTAAATTAATGGGCATTAGTAGAATACTATTTTCAAAACATACCTAATATATACTTACCATCCAAAATAGAAATCTAGGGCCCTTTGGGCGGCTTGCCGGTCAGCATATGAATCTGAATAAGGAATTTCCCAATCACTGTTTATTGTAATTCCAATCAATCCGCCCAGCCTGTATATAAAAATAGGTTATGTTATAAAATAGTAAATCAATTATGATTATTTAATATTTTAGTCAGAAATAATCAAGTCTTAGTATGTGAAATAAAAATAAAAGAGTAGGAAAAGAAAACAATGGGTCACCTGATATTTCCTCTTATATACACGCACAACAGCTCCTGATATTTCCTCTTATATACACGCACAACAGCTGCATGAGAAAGGAGAAGGTTATGGCCCACAATATATGGCTCTGTTGCTGAATTTCCTGTTCTTGAACTTCCATTAGAAGAAGAATGGTGGCCGGGTGCCAATTTGCCAATGTCATATCCTAGGTAAGCATAAGAAAGAGGTTCGTTTAATCTTATCCACTTCTTCACTCGATCGCCAAACTCTCGAAAGCACACTTCACTAAAATCTTCAAAATCTTTCCTGCATATATCAATAACAGATCTCTCAAAAAGGCTATTCAATATAATCAAAACTATATATATATATATATATATATATATATATATATATATATATATATATATATATATATATATATATATAACAGATTCTATTATATATATAAGGAAAACAAGTCCTGCGTAGAGATATAAAGGATCATTTGATAATTTGGAACGATTAGATACACAATTCTTTTACTGAGAAAGCCTCCATATTTATCCTCAAGAGCTTGCGGAGTGTGCCAATGAAAGAGTGTCACGAAAGGCTTGATATCTACAATAAAGAGCTCGTTAATTACAGCATTTAATACTAAGCATTGCAATAAACTATCTACACCTGTAGTAAAGAGTGTGTTAATTTTATCATATTTTAGGAGTTCATTAATAAGTGTGAGAAATATTATAAAAATTTCAACAACTCACAACCCTAAATCTGAAATTTATACTCGGCACTTAAAAAACTGCTCAGCACAAGAAGGTGTCGAGTGCCAGTTTTGGTCGGCACCTGAAGGTGCCGAGTGACAGGAAGAATATAGGTGCCGAGTTAGCTCGGCACAAGGAAGCCAATTAAGCTTGGCACACAAAGGCAATGCTCGGCCGCAATGAAATGTTCGGCACCAATGGATGCCGAGTTAGCTCGGCTCCAACTAAAGTTTATAACTTAGAATCCAACGTGAATGCTTTCACTATTAAAACCAAAGAGCCGAGCATTAACCTTTCAATCAAGATTCTCAAATACAATGAATAGAAGAGTAAGAACAATAGATTCAAGTATGCCTACTTTCTTTTCTATTCAACTGAGATTTAAACTATTACAAAATTTGGGAGCGTTCGGCTTCAACCAGAAAAACTCTAAAATAACCCTAAACTGATAATACTTTAAACTTCAATAAACTTTTAAACCTGCAACTCTAATGGCTGCATACAAAGATGCTTGAAGCAATCATTACTTCAACAAGACAAAACCAAATAAAAACAAACTCACAGAATGAACAGAGGTGTCATGTGCAACTGAAGTGTCCACTGAACATACTTCCTTCTATCTCTACAACAAGTGGATCTATCGACCACTTTCTTCTTCTTCCTTTTCTCTCCTCTACTAAACTCTACAACTACTAATCTTTTTGATCTGCAAACTCTACTAAATGAATGAATAAACATTTCTTTTTTTCATATCTTTCCCCCTCAACGTCCAAATTCAGAATCTCACCTACCAAAAATAAATGCCTGTCATTCATGGATGCCTGCGGTGACCTGACAAGGTAGATGGGTGTGGGGCTTGAGGACAACCTACAGGCATTTGATGTTTAATTTCCAACACTCCCCCTTTGTCCCGAGCCAAACAAACAAGGATCACAATTGATCCAGATCAACTACACCAAAACACTCTCTTACGTATACAAAAGATCCAATGCCTAATGGCTTTGCAAAAATATCTACTAGCTGTTGCTCTGACTTGCAGAATTCCATCTTGATATCCCCATTCTCCACCAACTCTCTGATGAAGTGACATCTAATTTCTATATGTTTGCTTCTCCCATGGAAGACTGGATTCTTGGACAATGCAATTGATGAGATGTTGTCACAATAAATTATGGTTCCATCATCTTTCCTTTCATTCAAATCTATCAAGATCCTCCTTAGCCAAATTGCTTGACATGCTACTGTATTTGCTTCAATGTATTTAGCCTCTGTTGTAGATTTAGCAACAATAGGTTGCTTCTTGGATGCTCATGAAATTGCACCCGATCCCATATGAAACATGTATCCGGAAGTACTCTTCCTATCATCTAAACTTCCAGCCCAATCACTATCCGTGTAACCAACCAACTTGAAATCATCATTTGTAGTATACAAAATTTCAAATCCCTTGGTACCTTTCACATACCTTAGGATCTTTTTTCCCACTTGCCAATGGGAATCCTTTGGGGTTTCCATAAATATGAAAATCAAACTTACTGCATACTTTAGGTCTAGTTGAGTTATAGTCAAATACATTAAACTTCCAACCATACTCTTGTATAATGTTGGATCCACTCTCTTGCTAGAGTCTTCTTTGCTCAACTTCAAACCTATTGCTATTGGTGTGGGGGCTACCTTACTATCCTACATTTTAAATCTCTCCAAGATCTGCCCTGCATACTTTTCTTGAGAGATGAAGATGCCATCATGCATTTGTTTTACTTCTATGCCTAGAAAGTATTTCAAGAGACCTAGGTTTGTCATTTCAAATTCACTTTTCATGGCCTCTTTGAACTCACCAATTAGAGCCTTATCATTACCAATCAAAATTAAATCATCTACATACAAGACAACAATCAATACATTACCATTTGTTGCTTTGATGTAAAGAGTGGGCTCACCATTGCTTTTACTAAAGCCATTGCTCATCAAATATGAGTCAATCCTGTTGTACCATGCCCATGGAGCTTGCTTGAACCTATAAAGAGCTCTCTTCAACCTATATACTTTGTTCTCTTCACCTGCAACTTCATAACCAGATGGCTGCTCCACATACACTTCTTCTTTCAATACACCATATAGGAAGGCGGATTTCACATCCATTTGAAATACCTTCCACTTGTGTTGAGCTGCAATTGCTGTGACAGCACGCACGATTTCCATTCTTGCAACTGAGGCATATGTCTCATCATAGTCTCTTCCATACTACTGTTTGTAGCTCTTGACTACCAGCCTTGCCTTATGCCTATCAATTTTGCCTTTAGCATTGCATTTGGTCTTATAGACCCATTTCACTCCAATCACTTGCTTCTTGGGAGGCAATTCAGTTAGCTCCCATGTCTCATTTCTTTCTATGACATCTATTTCCTCATCCATGGCCTTACACCATTTCTTCTCCTTGATTGCTTCTTCAAAATATATTGGATCACTATGAGAAAATAATGCAAAATTAACACTCTCGTCATAATCTTCATACTTTTCATCTTGGTATATCTCCCTAAGACTCTTGGTCTTTCTTGGTAACAGGGAGGAGAGTGTGGGATCATAATCTTCACTGCTGTTACATTGTTGACTAGCTCGGTCTTCACTGGTACTCAGCATTGACACTCGGTCATGCCTAGAGGAGCTCGGCAATGACTGAATCTTCTTGCATTTTCTTCTATTTTCTCCTTCTTCTTGCTATTCATCAGCATCTTCTTTACTCATAATTGACACTTTACTAGAAGTGCTTGGTGACTCATCAGTTAAACCATACCAAGACTATTTTTAAAAAAATTCCACATCTCTTGAAAGCATCATCTTATTGTTCAATGGGTCATACAATCTGTATGCTTTTGATTCTGAGCTATACCCTGTGAAGATGCACTTCACACCTTTGTCATCCAATTTTTTTCTTTGCTCTTTAGGCACATGTGCATATGCAACACATCCAAACACCTTTAGGTGTTCAATTGTCCATCTTCTTCGTAACCATGCTTCCATTGGAATTCGGTCATAGACTACCTTTGTAGGACACCTATTAATTAGGTAAACTATTGTTGCCACAACCTTTCCCCAAAATTTAGTAGGGAGACCTTTCTCTTTCATCATGCTCCTTGCCATTTCAACAATTGTCCTATTTTTTCTTTCAGCCACTCCATTCTGCTGTGGTGTATAGCTGGCTGTGAGCCCTTTCTTAATGTCATGTTTCCTGCAAAAATTTACAAAAGAATTGGAGGTATACTCTCCTCCTCTATCTAATCTAAGGACCTTGATATAGTGTCCACATTCTCTTTCAACCTGGGCTTTAAATTTTACAAATTTATCAAATACTTCATATTTATTCTTTAAGAAATACACCCATGTCCTACGACTGAAATTATCAATGAATGTCATGAAATAAGTACTCCCCCCAATGGAAGTAACTTGCATAGGACTGACTAGGTCAGTATGCACTAACTCTAATGGATATCTAGCCCTCCTAGAATTTTCAGAATTAAAGAGAAGCCTATGTTGCTTACCCAAAATACAAGCCTCACACTTGTCACATGAATTTCGTATACGTGGCAAGCCTTCTACCATTCTTTTATTTGACAATAAATTTAAACCAGCATAGCCAAGATGACCATACCTGAGATGCCACAACTGTGAAGAGTCTTCAATCACACTCTTTAGAGCTGATTGTGTGTGAGGTGTAGCACAAATTTGAGATGAGAAACATGTTTCTATCCTCAAGGGAAACATTCTGTTCTTTATCATTTGAACTGGTGCAAGTAAGTTCTTGATCCCATCCTTCTCATGAATGACACACGTGTCATTCTCCATCAGCACTTTGTATCCATTTTGAATGAGCTGACCAATGCTCATCAAATTGTGCTTCATACCAAGGGAAAAATACACATTTTGTATTTCCCTTTTCTCACCTTTCTTGGTGCGGACCATAATAGATCCTTTTCCCACAACTGGTAGGGTTTCATTGTTACCCATCTTAATCTCAGATTTGAAACTCTTGTCAATGAATGAAAACAAGGTTTCATTGCCACTCATGTGGTTGCTACATCCACTGTCGAGGTATCAAACCTCAGGGCTTCCTCCTTCACCAACATTGCACATGATGAAGACAATAGCATTGCGTCCACTTCTTATGTTCACATCAGCCACATTTGCTTGTCCTGACTAATCATTCTGCTTCTTCCAGCATTCATTTGCATAATGCTCATATTTATGACAATAGTAGCATTCTACATTACTCTTATTTGAGTTTTAGTTTTTCTTACCTCCTCTTGAAGTATTTTTTGAGCTACTTGCTCCATCCACTCTTCCTGAGCTTTTTGCTACAACATTCCTTTTTCCTCCATTACCTTGGCCTTTGCCTCTGGAGTTTCCGCCTGAGCCATTTCTTCCTCTCCCCTTTCCTCTTGGATTTGATTTAGCCTTGAATGCTTGCTCTTGGGAAGTAGAAGATATAGATCTATTGATCCTATGCTCATGGGTTTGAAGTGTACCCATCAACTCATTCATTGTCAAAACAGTGAGATCTTTTGCCTCTTCTATGGTCATGACCAAATTGTCATATTTATGAGGTAAACTCCTCAATATCTTTTCCACTATCCTTTGCTCTTGAAAGTCTTCTCCATTTGACTTTAGCTGGTTAATCACATTGGAGGTCCTTGAACTGAAGTCTGCAACTGATTCATTTTTCTTCATCTGAAGGTTCTCAAACTCCATACTTATATTCTATAGCTTTACAGTACAGACTTTATCAGTCCCCTTGAAGTTTGTCTCAAGGATATCCCATGCTCTCTTTGCATAATTTTCTGCTGCAATCTTTGAGAAAATTGTGTCTGTCATTGCTGCTTCAATAAGACTTAATGCCTTTGCATCTTTCCTCCTTGACTCTTTCAAATGAGTCTTCTGTGCATTTGTGAGAGCAACATACTGAGTTGGGTCTGTCACATCATTGAACCCATTAACAAAAAACTCCCACAAATCATTTGCAACCATAATGGTTTTCATTTTCTTTGTCTATGTATCATAATTTTGCCCATTGAATGGTGATGGCTGCTGCCATATCTTTCCTGCATCTCCTACCATGTCAAATATCCCAAGAAAAACAAAGCCCTAACTCAATGTGGATGTGGGGCCTCAAAGCTTTGATACCATGTGAGAAATATTATAAAAATTTCAACAACTCAAAACCCTAAACCTGAAATTTATACTCAGGACTTAAAAACTTGCTCGGCACAAGAAGGTGCCAAGTGCTAGTTTTGGTCGGCACCTGAAGGTGCTGAGTGACAGGAAGAATATAGGTGTCGAGTAAGCTCGGCACAAGGAAGCTGAGTAAGCTCGGCACACAAAGGCAATGCTCGGCCACAATGAAATGTTCGGCACCAATGTATGCCGAGTTAGCTCGGCTCCAACTAAAGTTTATAACTTAGAATCCAACGTGAATGCTTTCACCATTAAAATTAGAGAGCCGAGCTTTAACCTTTCAACCAAGATTCTTAAATACAATGAACAGAAGCGTAAGAACAATAGATTCAAGTATGCCTATTTTCTTTTCTATTCAACTAAGATTTAAGCTATTACAAAATTTGGGAGCATTCAGCTTCAACTAGAAAAACTCTAAAATAACCCTAAACTGATAATACTTCAAACTTTCAATAAAATTTTAAACCTACAACTCTAATGGCTACATACAAAGGTTCTTGGACCAATCACTGCTTCAACAGGACAAAACCAAATAACAACAAACTCATAGAATGAACAGAGGTGTCATGTGCAACTGAAGACACTGAAAATACTTCTTTTTGTCTCTGCAACAAGTGGATCTGCTGACCACTTTCTTCTTCTTCCTTTTCTTTACTCTACTGAACTCTACAACTACTGATCTGCTTGATCTGTAAACTCTACTAAATGAATAAATAAACATTCCTTTTTGTCATATCTTTCCCCCTCAACATCCAAATTCAAAATCTCACCTACCAAAAATAAATGCCTACCGTTCATGGATGCCTGCGGTGACCTGACAGGGTAGATGGGTGTGGGGCTCGAGGACAACCTGCAGGTGTTTGACGTTTAATTTCCAACAATAAGGTTGTTGTAGTAAGCCACTCCAACTTTGTTAATTCCACCTTTGAGCATCCCTTCTGTCTCCCAAGAAAAATCGATCTAATAAAGGCACAGTTAAGTACTAATATTAATTTCATTTTGTGAAAATTAAAACAAGGGGGCTTACGTGGTAATATCCTTGACCAGGAAATAGAGAACTTATATGCATCCAGACCCATTTCCTTCATCAGTCTCACATCCTCCGGTAAATTTACGTTACCGATCTTTAATGTTGGACCCACTTACATTTCAAAAATATTGGAATAATAGGTACAAGTTCTTTCATGGATTAGAAAAACATATGATTCGAATCATACCTTATAGCGATGGTATTGATGCACAGCAACATCCCCATTGCTATTATTATTAGCGATTTTCCCTGATTTTATTTACATTGCTAAATAAAACATTTAACATACATCGATTCTAATCGACCACCAATCTTCATAAGTTATGTGGCATATTTACAGCGCTAAACTACTCAAATATTAGCCCTCTAGGGTTTCGGTAGCAACTAGGATTTCCAGTTGAAGTGAGATAAGCTAGATCTATATGCACAGGATTTCGGAATTTCTTTTAAAATATTTTCTTTTACATAGTTTTATCATATGTTAACCAAAAATAAATTAAACTTTGGCCTTTTTTTCAATCCATGGTTTTACAAAATTCAAAGTCTTCATCGCTAGGCACATCTCATCTGATATTTCATATCACATTGAGTATCTTACCAACTTCATTTAGATTTATATCAAGTTGAGGTTGCTTAATCTTTTTGAACAGATCCATATCAAAGAATTTGTTTGTCAAAGACTATTGTTCAAACCCACTAAAACTAAAATCTCAAGACATTATACTTGTTTTGTTTAGTGTTTTGTCAGGAACATAGCTTAAATAGGGCCTTGTTAAAACTTTATAAGAGTCTTGATGCTGACAGATTTGACTCTTTTTTTCTATCATTCTAACTAGATTATTTACTGATTAAACACCATATCTTCTTTAAACTATATTCTAAGCTTTGAAATTCATACAGATTGCATGAGAAAATGAATATAGATAAATATATGTATAGAAGACTCAAGCTAACCTAGAATATGAGAGAAAGTATCCCATACGCTTGGGCCTCTTCCTCCTTCCATGGCAGCTCCTTCATATTGATATGAAGCAGAGGCTGTGCCGAATCTAAATCTAGGGGAAAACTCACTCCTAGTCAGCTGATTATTCCTTCCACGAGCCGCTGCAAGAGAGACCCGCCAGAAGCACACCAGTGCGAAGGCTATCCATCCGTTGAAGGCACCCATTCTTGTAAAACTGGCGTTGTTTGGGATCCAATACGAAGCAATGCAGTTATGCTTCTTTTATATTGGATGGAGAGGAAAACAAGGGATGCGTATAAATTTTAGGTCGCATGAAAACAAGGGATCACAAGCAAAACCAATTATATAGTACTCAAAAGCTCAAGTAATACCTTATCGTTTAGCTTCTATAATTTACTGGTTTTTGGAAGAAAAGGTTACATATATCTAGGTAAGACAAGAGGTCCGAGCCGTGCAATTAGGAATCAGCGTGGAATGTGAATAAGGGCTTATAAGGTATGACCAAACTCATCTTTTTAATGATTTAATAATTAATTTTTAAAATGGGTTATAATGTGTTTCTATTATTTTATTTAATTAAAAAAAATCAATATAGGTCCTAGTCTAATTCATTTTTTTAATGATTTAATAATTAATTTAACATTTGTGTTATTATGTGTTTCTTTTATTTTATTTTATTAGACATTTCAATATAGGTCTATCCACCTAACCAAATTCACCTTTTTAATGATTTAATAATTGATTTTGAAATTGCTTTACAATGTGTTTCTAGTATTTTATTTTATTAAAAAAATTATAGGTCCAATTAGATGCCTATGTAACATATGAGAGTAGCAAATCTCCTTCATATGTGTAGGAAATAAGGGAAGGAGAAATTATCACAACCTTAATTTTCCTATTACATCTATCAAATAAAAATAAGATCTTTAATCTCTAGCTTTTTATAGTAATTAAAAGTATTATTTTTTATTTATGGTAATTTCTAATAGTTATTGTTTCTCTAAGTAAATTAAGAGATGGGTTTTCCTTGAATCAACACAATTTGTGGTGGTCATCATTGTTCGTTATTGAGGGTGTGCTACTTGCCAGGATTTAGAGTGTTAGTGCATTGCAGTTTTTCAAATGCGGCATCAAGACATCCAAAGATATGTTTTTCAGAGTCTTCATGAATCTGAGATCATGGGAGGATATGTGGGCCCAATATCGTCTGGGTCATCTAGATGTGTACCCTTTTGACCTTCTCGTCTCTACTCTGCCTCCTCAGTTGTTTCATAAGCTAGGCATTCAACTGTCCAAGCCTTGGTGGAAGGACTAGAGGTGGTATCCATGTACTCCTCTTTCAACTACAAGCAAAAAATGGGATACCTATGGTTGGTGCCTCATTTACCTATGGTTGAGTCTCTCAACGAGTGCTAACACCTCCAACCCACAAAGAAGAATTGGAGATATGGGTTTAACATTATTTGGAAAGCCATTACTAAGCCAAAGATTGCACACTTTTCTTGGTGTGTTATCTTCCAAGGTTTTCCTCTGCATCCTCAACTCAAGCATTTGGGTATTCCTGACTCATGTTGTCCTTTTTGTGGAAAACTTGAGACTTTCTTACACATATTTTGATATTTTTAATAACTTATAACTTTATTTAATCATTAATTAAAGCTAATAACCTATAAAGTAATTCAATCTACTTACTAATAAAAATTTTAATCTTAATATTTTCAAATATAATTTTAAAAATATGTAAATTTATAAGATCTATTGTCTTTGAAAATTAAGGACAAAATTGACACTTTATTTTATTTTTCTACATGAGATAAAAATAAGATATTTAATTTACAAGCTTGTACATAAATTAAAATATGACAACTTTGAAGAGATATCAGTTTTCTAAGGTAAGTTAAAAATTTAATATTTCAAATATGATAATTTATGAGAGTTATTGTTTGTAATAGCTAAACTACGAATTCTATTTCTAAGTTTTTAAATTTATAGTTTTCTATATGAATTAAAAATATAGTTTTTAAAATAAGGTAATTTGAAAGAATTAACAATTTTCTATGAGAATTAAAAATATAATTTTAGAAGTTATTTTTAAAAGATAAATTTGGAACTCTAATTTAATTATTTGCAAAGATAATAAAAAAATTAATGTGAGTTTTCTACATGAATTAAAAATAAAAATGTTAATTTGTGATAATTTCAAAAAGCTATTAAAGCTATTAATATTCTACTTAAATTAAATAAGTGATTTTAAAATATAGAAATTTATAAAAAAAATTGTTTGCAATATCTAAATTTCTAATTCTAAAATTGAACGAAATAAATATTTTTGCATCAATGTGATGGTTTTGATTAGATGATCCTTTATGATGTCTCATTGTAAAGTGTTATCTATTATTTGTGTCATTTAATTTTATTTTTGCGTATATTTTCTTTATTTGGTACTAGAATTTTTTCCTTTAGAAATAATAGAAATTAAACATATTGATTTATATTTCTTAGAATAAATATACACCATTATTTTGTTATGGACACAACTTCATAATTGGTTGGTCATACAACCTTATATATTTTAGGAATATCGATCTTGACCCCTGGGAGGGTAATTTAGTAGTACATCAAGAACATTGACCATCTACATATGGGCTTGTCAAGGTCATAACATAGTAAAATCTCAAATATTATCTCTATATAGAGGATGAAGAGAAGATAAGGTTCATTAATAAAAGTTTGAAAATGCACAATTCTATAGTTCAATGCCTTATTTTATGTAACAATGGTTCTACAATATTATTGATAATTAGGATTACTCATTCCATCAATGTATTTTTACCTAGGTACTTTCTAATCTTGATTCTTGAATCTAATAAAAATGCTAAGATATTTTCTTAGATCTATAGTAATCTTTCTTATTGAATAAAATTAATTTCCTTTTAATTTTTAAGTGATAGTGAAATTAAAGCTACAAAGTTATAATGGAAGAAATATTAGTGGTTGTCTAGATTTTGACTAGTTAATATTGTAAGTGGTTTAAATATTATTTTAAATAATAGTAGGAAAATGGGACACTTTTCACAACTAAGATATTCAAATGTTTTTTAAGTTCAATTTTTTTACTTAATAAAATGTCTCTAGAATTGTCTATTTCCCTTACTTAGAGTGAACTCTTATTTTTCATGGTATCATTGTCTCTACGGTTGGTTGCACTTATTCATCAGTAGGAGAATCATTGATTTTTTTCATTTGGGGCTGACCTCCAAGTCCTTTCTTAGGTTTTTTTGGTTTCATATTCTATAACTAGGGCATCTCCATTTGTTAGATCTAGGTTGTGTGATGGATCATGAACTCTATCATCTGGTATTGTTTAGCAGGCCCTTTCTACTAGTTTTGGAAATAGGATTTCCTTTTATCTAACTAGGGATCCTTCTAACTTGTAGGTTCTTCTATTTGATGTTGGGGTTCCTCTATTTGTTTATTTAGCTAAGTCTTTCGAACCATCTTCTAGGGCTTCTCCATCACCTAGCACTTATCTAAATTTGTCATTAGTTTCATATCCACTAGTCCCTTCCTTGTTATTGTTACTTTGGGATCTCAATCCATTTCTAGGGCCTCTCTTTGTTCTATCTCTTGTTTGTTAATTGAGAGTTCATTGGTTTTATCATTTTTAGTTGATTCAATAGCCCCTTCTTCCATTGCCCTTGATGGGAGTTTTCTTAGGGTTTCTTCTGATAGTGGGAAGATCACCATGGCTTATTTTGGTGGGGTGTAATATCAAAGGTGGTCTTTCACTATCTCCAAATATATTTACATTACTTTGGAATCTAAGATAGAACATGAAATTGACTAAATTATCTCTTTATTTTTGGAACAAGCTATGGTTTTCTAGTTCATGGGTTTTTGGGCTTCTCTATCATATTTGCATGGATGGATTTCTAAAAATTGATAGCCTTTACTTACTAGAGTAGAGTTCATATTTTTCTTTTCCCTAAAGCATTTTTCATTTCTAATTTGATAAGGCTCAGGATAGAAATTAAATTTTGTGTCACCCTTTCTTTAGTTGGGAAGACAAATATGATTAAACTATGACATTTTAATTTTGATCATTTAACTAAAAATTTAAATAACATTTTTATTTGGTTATGTATTCCTTATCTCCCTTTGCATCTTTTTGTTGAATCCTTTTTTGAGAAAGTGAAGAATGCTCTTGGGGAGTTTTTATGGTGGAGGAAATTAGTTTTTTCTCCTTCATTCCAGCTATGCTCCTATTCTTCTCAATTTGGATGTTCAAACACCTTGAATGCAAAGATTTTAATTAACTCTTGAACTATGAAGTGATTAATTCAAAATGTAGAAGATGTTTTAATATAGGTATGTGGTGGATCATTGTAATTTTGATAAGATTATGAGGTTTGCGTCTTAGAGTAAATATTCTTCTTCTCAACATCAGAGGTACTATTTTTGTTGGCTATGTACCAATTGAGTCTCAAAAAATTCATGTTGCTTATGAATTTATTTCTTCTATTGGTGATGTTTTTGTTCTTCCTATGGCCTCTTTAATTATTGAGGTTACCTTCACTTCTACTAAGTCGATCTCTCCTGCGTTTGTCAATGCTTCTGGTATGGTTCCATTTTTTCCTATTGGATTAATTTAGGTTGCACCTATATTGTTGGATGACTTGGCTCTCACTAGTAAGTATTCTATAAAGGTTATTCTTTATGGTGCTTCTTATGTGGCCTTATGATGCAAAAGCATCTTGGGTGTAAGGGAAATTTTGCATGACCCAAAAATATTTCTATTTTTTTTGTTTTTTAATAAGGTTTGTTTCACTATAAAGTTCTAATTTTTGAAAACTTACTATTTTTAATAAGTTGATTATTTAAGCTTAGAATGTTTTGATTTCATATGTGGAGGTTCATCTTATAGATATCATCCTGCCAATTGATATTCATTGCAATATTATTTGTATTGGTGAAGTTATTGTGTATTTTTGGTATAAAATCTTTCAACACTTTTTTGTAGGCCTTAGAGGTGCTATATGAGGTAGAAATCCATGAAACAATGTTTATGCATCAGGGCATTATAGTTTAGGAGGCGTCATTTCTAAAAAGTAGTTATCATACTCTATCACATCCATAATTAAAAAATTATGGTCTCTGAAAGTTGTGCTACTTGAAATTATAAAAATGAACTTGTTTAGGATGATTCTAATATAATAAAATATGAATAATAATAATAATAATTTGGGGTTCATCAGCTTTGGGGTCTTGGGAAAAAAATTTAGAACCTTCTTGGCTAGTAGTGGAAAATTGCGTAATAAAAGGCATGTAGGGTTGTCTATGTTGATTGGAAAGGTTAGGTACTGAATGGGGGTGGGGGGATGTGAATTAGTACTAAGAGATTATGGAAAATTAAAACTTTTAACCACAAACATGTAACTACAATTATCATTAACTGATAGTATTTTTTTCATTATTTTAACTAATATATTGTGACTATAAACTCTAAAGTAAATAAGAATAAACCATAACTAGTGTAGAGGCACCTAGGTAGGCTCATGGAAGGCCTAAGGATACTAGGTTATTTTGGCTTGTAGTGGCTCTAGCAACACCACTAGGTTTATAATAGGTCTAACCTAATCCTAGGGTGAAGTATGTCAAGGTTAGGATGCCTTATGAGGCCTTAATTGCTCATAGTTGCATGACTAGGTTAAATAAGGCATTTTTGTGTTTTAGGTGGTAGGATGGAAAAATAGGTTATATATGGTTCTTTTTACTTTATTAAGTCAATGTAAGGGTCTTTGTGATTTTTGGTAACCTTTGGAGCAAGTTTGAGGGCCAAACACTCAAAGATATAAAAGTTGCTAAAAAATTGTCAATGTTGTCATTGACAACTTTTTATTGCATTTGAGCAACATTTTAGTTTGGGATTGGTAACTATTTGAAAAATTTAGGATGGGACTTGGGATATTTATTTAAAGCCATCCTTGACCTTTTTTAAGGGTTGGAAGTTTGAGTGATTTTGTATGTGTATGGAGTATTAGCAAAGTTACAATTACAAATTTATAACTTTATGAGTATCTTGGCATCTTCATGGATTGAATTTGGTTTTTTAGTGACTAGAAGTATTAGAGGAGTTCATTTAAATATTATTTAAATCAGTATTTTTTATTTTTCAAGGATTTTTTTGGTCTTTAAAAATAAATCATCGTATGCCTGCTTGTTGTTCTGAATCATGTGATTGAGAAAAATGGAGTCATAACTCCTCTTCCCACTGTAGGATATGTGTGGTCTCTTGGTATTAGAATAATGAATCCTTTTAAATACTTCACAATTAATTATGGTTCCTTGGAAGCAAGGGAATTAATTTTGTGGTCATGCCCTGGGTGAGCCATTGATGCATGGCTAGGGATCACAGTGAGTTGCAAAGGTGTTAGGAGTGATTGAATGTTTGAAATGCTTCAACCAAAGTGTAGATGTGATAGGAGAATATGTGTAGAAGCTCCAAATATAGGTTGAATTATGGGTGAAGTTTCTATGGAGGGTAAAACTCCATTCTTTCTAGACTAGTTCAGTTTCTTGCAAAACCTTGATTTTTAGGCTTGAAAGTAGGACATACTGCACAGATGTCTTTGGAGCCTAAGACCCCAAGAATCCTTTGGTAGTATGAAAAGGGTGTCTATATCCATGACTGATTTAGGCTCTTTTTAAGGGATCTTTCAATTTAATTCAATTTTTCACCAAATGGAGGGCTAATTGCTTGTAGCCTTTTTGCAAGTATTTTTCAGTAATTTTATGTGTTTCTTGGAACTTGACTAGGGTTTCAATACCAATTGTGGAATTAAACCTTGGAGAGTATCCTAGTGTCTTCTAATATGTGCATACCTTCATTTCGGGTATTATTTATGAAGTTGGAGTTTATTGTGGAGTTAATGAAGAGGAACCAATAAGAACAAAGCAAGCCTAGGAAGTAGTAAAGGAATGTTTGTTCTACCTAGTTGGTGTACACTAGTTGAATGAACTAGGACCTCATAGAGAGGATCCTAAGGGGAGTAGGGTAACTAGAAACCCTAATAGGTCAAAAGAATGACCTAAGGAGACCCTAGAGGGAACTAGGGTGGGAGCAAGACTACTTGTCATATTAGAGTGGTATTAGAGCAAGTTTAAGACTCGAGAAGGAAATGTATGTCTATAGCTACTAGAGAGTTAGTGAGTGAGTCAAGTATGGTGATTAATGTAGAGCTAGATAAAGAAGTTGAGGAGAAAAAATAGAAGAAAGAAGTCCTAGAAGAAGCCTTAGAAAATGTGAAGCTGAATTTGGATGCAGTTACCAATGCAACCAAGAAAAAGGAAAGAAAGAAATTTTAGGAGGAAGGAGATAGTAGAAGAAGATGTTGTCCTTGAGTTAGGCCTTGTCTTGAATGAAGAACCTTTCTTGAGGGCCATAAAAGCCCTAGGAGGAAAGGCTTTGGAAGGTGTGCTAATATTTAGTGGGAAGATGGACATAGATACAGTGATAGATTGGATAGATGGAATGGAGAACCATTCTAAATTTGAAGGGGTGTTAGAGGCACAATAGATAAAACTAGCCAAGTCAAGACTAAGAGGGTTAGCATTGACTTGGTGGAAATATGTCCAAGATGAGAGGATAAGGATGGGAAAGAATGCTATAGCCAATTGGAATGCCATGATAATCAAACTAAGGGAGAATTTCCTACTAGAGGACTATGAGATTCAACTCCACAAGAGGAGACAGTGACTAAAACAAAGAGATCTAGATGTAGCCTCTTTACATGTAGGAGTTTTAAAGGTTATGCCTTATATCCAAGAAGTAAGAAGAAGAGACAATCAAGGTGGCTACATGTATTTGGGTGGTTTAAAGTGGAATATCCAAGAGGAGCTTAACTTATGGACACATACTACCATTTAAAGGTGACATCAACTTTTTGTAAAGGTGGGAGAGAAGACTAGAAAGAAGGGGGATTCTAACTTAAAGGATAGATGTAAGGACAAAAATCAAAGGGGACAAAGTAGGAGGATGTCAAGAAAGAGGTAATGAGGAAGAGGAACCATTATGAGACTAAGCTCATTGAGAAACCCATTGAAAGCATTCCTAGAGGAGGTTATATTAAGGGAAGAGGTAGACAAGGAGGTTCTAATAGAGGTAGAGGATCAAGTAGAAGAAAATCATACTTTTCTAGTATGAAGTGTTACAATTGTGGTCAACTAGGCCATCCAACATATCTAGATTCCCTGAAAATCCCTCTTCTTCAAACCATGATAAAAGAGTGGAATATGCTCAACAGGATAACTCTAGCGGTGAGGAGAATGAAGTGGATAAAATAGAGTTAGAAAAAGGTGAGAACCTCATGTTTAGAAGGGTATTGATCATGAAATTAGTCCCTAATGAACCTAAGTATATGAGGGCCTTGTTTAGGATCAGGTGTATGATTCTTGGGAACATCTACAAGATAGTGGTGGATTCATGATCTACTAATAACATAATATTAGAGGAGGTAGTCAAAAAGCTCAAGTTGACCAAGATACCTCATGTGAACCCATATAAGGTAACTTGGCTCAATAAGGGTCAAAGAATTTTAGTGAATGAGTAGATTGGAGTGGACTTCTCCATAGTAGGGTACAAGGATATGTTATTGTGTGACATCTTTCACATGGATGCTTTCCATCTACTATTAGGTAGACCTTGGAAGTTTGATAGAGAAGCAGTATATGATGGGAAGGAAAACTCCATATCATTAAAGAAAGGATAATTTTTTTAAAAATGGATTCTTTGTTGAAAGGAGAAGAACCATCCTCCAAGGTGCCTAGTGTGGTGCTATGTAGTGGGAAGGAATTTGTCAAAGATCTCAATGATGAAGAAAGCCAAATTTTTGAAGTTGTACTGAAGTCCAAAGGAGAAGACAAGATAGTTAAAGATCTATTTCTTGGAGAGGAAAAAACATTGCTTGAAAAGTACAAAGACATTGTAAGTGATGGCACTCCTACCACTTCACCTCTTAGAAGGTTGATAAGCCGTCAAATAGACTTTGTTTCTGGTGCATCTTTTCCAAACAAGGAAGAATATAAACTCACTCTAGACCAAAACTTGGAAGTAGCAAGACAAGTGCAAGAACATTTGGATCAAGGTTTGATTAAGAAAAGCATAAGCCCATGTGCAGTCCCTGTTGTACTAGCATCCAAGAAGTGAGGAAATTGAAGACTATGTATAGACTCAATGGGTATAAATAGGATCATAATCAGGTATAGGTTCCCCATACCTAGGATAGAAGATTACATGGATTGTCTTGGAGGGGAAATGTACTTCACAAAGTTGGACTTGAAGAGTGGATACCACCAAATAAGGATTAAGGATGTAGATGAATGGAAGACAATATTGAATACAATAGATGGAGCATATGAGTGGATTGTGACACCATTTGGTCTCTCTAATTCTCCTAGCACATTCCTGAGGCTCATGAATGAAGTTCTTAAAGGCTTCACTCAAAGGTTTGTGATTATATATCTAGATGATACACTCACCTTCAACAAGACAAGGAAAGAGCACATCAAACATGTAGTAGTAGTATTATAGAGACTTCATGAGGAGAAGCTTTCTATAAACCTTAAAAAAGGGGCTTCCACAAACAAGAGTTTGTGTATTTGGACTTTTTGTTGTAAAAGGTTTCCTTGAAGATGGATCAAGAGAAGGTTATTGCTATCCTCAAATGGCCACCACCTACTACGTCTACTGAGGAAAGAAGTTTTCATGGTCTAATTTAGTTTTATAGAATATTCATTAGGAATTTTAGTGGCATATGTGCACCTTTGCTAGATACCATAAAGCGTGGGGTCAAGTATAAGTTTAAATGGAATTTAGAAGTAGAGAAATCCTTTAAGATGCTAAAGAAATAACTAGCTAGCTAACCTATTTTGCAATTGTCCAGTTTTAAAAAACTTTTCACCATAGAGTGTGATGCAAGTGGCTTAGCAGTAGGAGGAGTGTTGAGTCAAGAAGGTAGGCCAATAATCTTCTTTAGTGAAAAAATAATGAAGTCAAAAAGAAGTATTCTTCCTATGACCTAGAACTTTGTGCTTTAGTTTAGTCTCTTAGGAAGTGGAGGCATTACTTATTACCCAAGGAATTTATTGTATTTACTGACAATCAAGCTCTTAGCTATATCAACACTCAATAAAATTTGAGTAATACGAACTTGAAATGGTTGGAGTACCTATATGCTTTCACCTTCACAATGAAGCATAAGAAAGGGGAAATGAACAAGGTGGAAAATGCATTAAGCAAAAGACTATTAACAGTCCAAGAAGTTAATTTACATAGTATTGGGATATAGAGCTTCAAGAGTCTTTATAAGGAGGATGCAAACTTTGTAGAGGCCTATAAGGTATGTTCTAATTTTGAGAACCATTTCCATAGTAATTTCTCTGAATTTACCTTACAAAATGGATTATTATTTAAAGGAAATCAGTTATGTGTACCAAGGGGATCAATAAGGGAGAACCTAAATTCTAGAAAAACATATTAGGGGTTTAAGTGGACACTTTGGTGTAAGAGAAACTCTAGAACTAGTCCATAAACTAGTCAGGGATGTGACTAGGGATGTTAAGAAATGCATGGTATGCATGAAAGCTAAGGGTGGAATGAGTAATGTAGGTCTATATCAGCCCTTACTAGTCCTAAGTAGGCCATGTGGGTGTGTGATCATGGACTTCATAGTAGGTTTTCCCAAGACAAAATAGGGGTATGATAGTATCTATGTAATGGTTGATAGATTTAGTAAGATGAGACACTTCATTCCATGCAAGACTGCTAATGATGCTAGCCATATTGCACACCTATTTTTTAAGGAGGTTGTAAGGATTCATGTAATTTCCATTAAGCATTGTTTCATATACAGATGTGAACTTCATAAGCCACTTTTGGAAAACTTTGTGGAGTGGATTTGGTACAAACCTTTCATTTGGTTTAGCATACCATCCTCAAACTGATGGCTAGACTGAGGTGGTTAATATGGTGTTAGGAAATCTCTTAAGGTGCCTAACTAAGGAGTATGGAAAAATATGGGATGTGATCAGTCCCCAAGCAGAGTCTATAAAATGTCACCTTTTAGGTGACTCGCCTGATTAAGAGTGACATATACATTGTTAAATGTAAGTAATAGTTTTGTCAAGAATTGTACTCTATCAAGGGATTCTATCCAACCTATATGGTATTCACCTTGTTAAAGAATTTACAAAAGTTCATATATTAAACTATTCATTCCACTTATAAAATATATTATATAATTAAGGGATTTTACATTACCTTGCAAAAAAATTAGGATTCCTTACAAGATATTAAATGGCCTATATGCACTTTGCTTCTAAATCTTGTCAAATATGTTTCTCTATTATCTCAATCCTATATCCTTGTCCTGTTGTCATTAAATATCTATTGACTTGATTTATCCTCATTACCTTTTTTCAAAATATTTCTAATATTTTTTTATGCTTTATCTTGATCTTGTGATATTAGGATTAATCTCAAACTTTCCTTAGACCATTTTACTTTTGTTTTTCTATTGGTTGCAATATGATTTACCCAATTTCAGCTTTCAAAAGCTTCTTCATTCTAATATTTATCCTTGACTCCTAATTATTTGATAACTCCTTTCTTTTGTTAATTATGTACTATTATTTATTAATATAACATAACTCTTTACTCCTTTATTCTATCTATAATCTTGTTTGAAATTATCATGATCATCATCATATGCCAACAATATTCCCCTTTGAAAAAACTTGACAAGCTCTAGCGAGGGAATTTTTCAATTTGAATGCTTCAAAACTAGGAAATAAGGGAATAAATATGGGTTATGTGGATTCCTATTGCTAGTCTAGTTGCAATGGTCTTGTGTAATGAGGTGGGGGTGGGGGCAAGTGGAGGGTTAGGTGTCTCAAATCCATCTATAACTATCCATGTCTCCTCTTTGCAATCAAAGAAGCTTCTTTTGAATTCTCCTAAAATGGTTGATTCTCTAACAAAGAAGGTCAAATTAGGTTTTACGATGGCTATTGATGAATACGTTGAAATACCCAATATCCACAATGTGGTAGCTGAAACTCCTAAACAATGGTCTAGATTAATTAGGGGTCCAAAAGTCAAGAATTCTATCCTTCTTCCTAAGAATCTAATTTGGGTGAGTTGCTAAGATGGATAGTTTTGCATCTTTGTCCATGACCCCATCCTAGATCATTTGATAACCTCATTGTTTTTTTATTCTCCTCTATTCTGATATGGGATAGTTTTTCAGACCTTTGACTTGAGTTTTGGAGTTTGGAAGTTTTTAAAGGCCTAGTTAGATTATTTTGGGAACTCCTCTCAGTTGGTCCAAGTACATCTATAAAATCCATACTTCTCTTTGCTAGGGTTTGTATTAACATTGGTAGATTGGAGAACCTCCCTTTAGTAATAGCGATCAACTCATAGCAATGTTTCTTCAATTAGGAAGTGGAGTTTGAATACCTCCCTTTCTCCTTCTTTATTTGTAATGAAATAGGCCACTAGGATTAAAAAAATTCCTAGGATGAACAATAAAGAAGTTCATCTAGGGGTTTGTAAGCCCTCCTTTCCCCCCTCCCCTCTTTGTACCAATTTCTAAACATATTTGGGAAGAAAAAATTACAACAAAGAAAAAAGAGGGACTCAACGAACAAGCTAGATCCCAAAAGTATGGTGAGTTTAATGTGGTGTCCCATCCATTAGTTTCTCTTATGGCTATTATTGATCTAGCCTTAGGCCTCTCTAAGGATCAACTAATCTCCCTAATGTCTCATTTGGCTTATAGTAATTTGGACCAGTGGGCCTTTGATATTGGTGATCAAGGCCTTCTAGATGCCTTCTTACCTCTAAAAGAGTCTTTGGCTATCTTAGGCAATTTTTTTATGACATTTTGATTTAATATCTTGAAAATCATTAGTTTAGGAAGATTGTGTTTGAGGATGGTCAAATTTCTACCCAAGTGTTGCTTCTAGATATGGTTGCGTCAGAATAGGGTGGTATGGATGATCCATTTTTTATGGTTAAACCTAATATTTTTTAGTCTAAGGTATCATGCTTCCCAATTTCCTTTATTTTAGTTGTTTCATAAACTCAATTTTATTCTAGTGTAATTATGAGTGTGGATTTGGATGATGGCATTCAAAGTTAATGGGTTGAAACCAAAAGGAGGAAGAAGCTTCTAGCCAACATTCCCTTCTTTAATATGGTAACAAAGGCTACATCTAAACTTGATGTAGGGAGAGAAAAGTTTAGAATAGGTAGGAAGAACAACAAAGAAACTAGGGAGGTAGAAAGTAAAGTTGATATAGTGGATGGTAAACAACTAACCATCTAAGAGAGTTATATTAAAATTTCTAGATGAAGATTATGTCATGGAATATTTGAGGGTTGAATGCTCCCCAAAAGTAGGATATTTTGAGAAATTTTATTTGAGATCATAAATTAGATGTTCTTCTTGTGCAACAAACCAAGATGCCAAGAGAAAATGAAGAAATTCTTTCTATTTTGAAAAAATGGTTTAAAATTTATAGTTGTAGCTTTGAAGGGTCATCTGGAATGAGGAAATTGTTCAAGGTGAGTTACTTTTTTTTGAGAATAACTTTATGTACATTCATTTTTTTCTTATAGGGAATAAAGTTTTGTAGATCCTTTCTAATGTTTATGCTCCAAACTCTAATGCTAGTAGACTAGGTTATTGGGAAAGATTGATTGCCTTTAGACTCTCTTTTTTAAAGGATACTTGGTAGTCATGGGGGAATTTAATACTATAGTAAGGGATTCTATGAAATCTAGTGGGATTCTATCTCAGAGCCATCTTGATCATAGGATGGATCTTTTGAGGTTTATACATTCCCAAGCTATGTTGGATGTTGACCTTTAAGGGTTGAACTATACTTGGTCTAGCCATAGACCAGGGGATAACTTAATTCAAGTTGAGATGGAGCTCTCTTTTCCATTGATTAGATTAATTCAATATGTTTCTCTTTGGTTTGTCTTCCTAAATATGGTTGTGACTATTTTCCTATCTCCCTAGTTGCAGAACCAGTTACTATTAAAAGGAATTCCCATTTTAGATTTGAACAAATATGTTTAGAATATCTAGATATAAAATGTAAGATTTAGGAGTGGTGGGATATTTGGATTGATGGGTCTTTCATGTTTAGATTGGCTAAACTTTTAACTTCACAAAAGGTAAAGTCAAAGTCTTGAATAAGGAGGTTTATGGGGACATTTTTCACCAAAAGACAAGTATCAAATCTTAAATGGAAGTTGTTGATAAGTCCATCCAAGATTCAATATACATCAATGGGGTGAAGGATAAATAAAACATTCTTGGTTAAATATCATGACATAATAACTAAAGAGAAGATGATTTGGAAATAGAAATCAAGAGCCTTGTGGTGGAATTTTTAAGATAGAAATACAAGAATTTTTCAGATCATAGAGCTTCTAATCATAAAGAGGCCTATCAAAATTCTAGC
Source organism: Cupressus sempervirens (assembly GCA_028749045.1). Classification (NCBI taxonomy): domain Eukaryota; kingdom Viridiplantae; phylum Streptophyta; class Pinopsida; order Cupressales; family Cupressaceae; genus Cupressus; species Cupressus sempervirens. The sequence continues at coordinate 193,278,019 of CM053792.1, forward strand.
ATTGCCACTAATTTTAGATTGAAAATATTAGATAAAGAGATCTCTAAAGAGTTTTCTGGTTTTTCTTCTTCCCTTCTTTCAAAAGATAATTCTCTATCTTTCGATGACTAGAACAAGTTAATGGATTCTATTCCTAATATTTTGAAAGAGGAGCATAATAATTCCTTCATTTCTATTATGTCCATTAAGGAAGTTAGGAAAGTGATCTTCTCTTTTGATGAGGAAAAGTCTCTAGGGCTTGATGGATTCCCTATGTTTTCCTTCCAGGTTTTTGGGGATGTTGTTTGTTTAGACCTTTCCTTTATGGTTAAGGAATTATTTGGTTTGAGATAATTTCTTAAGGAAATTAATTTAACTTTCAAATCTCTTATTCCTAAGAAAATTGGAGCCCATTCTATGAAAGATTTTAGACCTATCAAGTTGTGTGACTCTGTTTACAATGTGCTCTAGAAATTATTGAATTTTCACTTGCAGATTTTTCTTTATTCCCTCATCTGTCAAAAAAAAAATTGTTTTGTCCTTGGTAATCAAATCTTGTATTCAATTTTCAAATTTCATAAAATCATCCATTTGGATGAATGCTCTAAAACCCAAGGGTTCCTCCTAAAACTTGACCTTTCTAAGGCCTATGACTGTGTTGATTGGGATTCTTTTGTTCAAAATTATCTAGGTCCTATAACTAGTTTATTCAACTTATCCACTAATTGATCTCTACTTGTTTAGTTGTTCTATTAGCAAATGGCTCTTCTTCAAGTTTTTTAAAACCTTCCATGGGTTTGAGGTAGGGAGATATGATTTCATTGGTTTTTTTTTCTTCAATGAAAGAGTCTATTGGTTGTCTTTAGAGTGTTGGAGTCAATTTAGATTTTCTAAAAGGCCTCAAACCTTCTTTGAAAGATTTGGTGTATTCTCATGAATAATTTTTCAATAATACAATTTTTCAATAATACAATTATTATGGGAGAGGCTTCAATCAAGGAGGCTAAAGCCTGTAAAAATCTTCTTTAGACCTATACTTCAGGCTCATGCCATCTTATTAACTAGGAAAAGATTTTCTTACACTTCAATAACACTCATGTTCTTAGATAAGGTAAAATTGCTAGAATTATGAATTGTTAGATGGGTAAGTGCACCAAGTTGTGGTGCCAAAAACATGACACACAAAATGAATTTTTAAAATTTGAAAAGCATGCATGAGCTTTAGCTTGGGCTCCACAAGCCAAAGCATGTATGTGCAATAGCATGTGCACACTTTTCAAAATATTAACTTTTTATATATGAGCTACAAACTTGCAACCCATTTCATTTTATTTTGTTTTTGTATTCTTTCTCCTCAACAACACACATGTGAGCTACAAAACTTGAAGAATTTTCTCACCTACTTCCTCAAAATGCCTCCTCATCACTAAATTACAAGATTGAGATCATGTAGTATGTTTTCTACTCTTAAATTTGCATTGTTTTATATGTTTTTGCATTGCTTTGTAGATCTTTTCAGTTTTTCTTTAAATTTTTTTATTTATTTAGAATGTAATTTGTTTCTTATTAGGAAATGTGAATAATGAACTACCAAATCCCAAATCAGATGAACAAAATCAAAATGAAAACTCTTAACAAGATCCAAATCAAAACCCTCCACAAGAAGCAAGAAATTCTACAACCTCTACTGATTGAAAGACCTCCTCCTAGCACCCAAGACAACATAATGAATAAATAGAAAGATGGAAAAATGAATCAGAACCACTCATTGGTAGGTTAAAATCTTGTGGAAAAACCAATCCTATGAGAGCACAATTGGCATCCTCCCTTGAGTCCATTATGATCCATGTAGCTTCTAATATTAGTGGTTAGTTGGATATTTGGCGTATTAAGAGGGATGAAAAAATATATATTATGCAAACAAATTATCCTATAAAGATGTAGGAAAAAGGGAAATAGAAAAAGGTAGCATTTGTGCATTGTTTAAAAAGCCTGGAGAACAAGACACTATTAAACATACAACTAAAAGGTTCCCCATCCATTAGTGCATACATAATGATATTATAAATAACTTTAGGGATAGATGGTGGATGGTATTTGATTCTCCTCCGTACAATAATCATGAGGTTCCAATGTATTTCCTAAAGAAATTGCATTGTGAATTTGTCCTTGGGGAGATCTCCAATTATTTTGATATATTAGAATCTTAGGGTAGAGCTATGGGTCATCATTTGAGAGCTAGGGGGCACGTTGTCACCCTAATATAGTTAGGGCACTTTTTTTCAAGCCACAGGGTGAGCATGTGATTATTCCTTCAATTGTGAAGGAACATGTAGAGACAAGTACTCTAGGGACTATCAGTACTTTGACGCAGACCCTCATTGATTGTGCTAGTCCATTATTTAAGGAGGAACCTTTTGTACATCACAGTCACATATGCACATCATGTGGATCCTTATGCACATTTGGCAATCATGTTGAAGATGGTATGGATGATGGGCTAGTCACTAATGAGTTCTTAAGTGACATATTTGGCATTGACACATAGGTAAATTATAATTATAATAAACTAATTTGATCACATTTTGGATGTATAGTAAATGACTAATTAATTAGCATGTATCATTGACATTGTTCAAAATTCAGGGTAAGAGTGTTGATGGCCCTAGTACAAATTCTTCAGACCCATTTTATGTCTTGTTGACAAGTCAAGAGTTATGTATCGATTTAATAATTTAAATTAATACATATATTTACTAAGTAATCATAAGAAGGATTGACAAAGAAAAACTATCCATGTGTATTAGTTCTCTATTGGACTATCAACATTTACAAGGGAGTCTAAGCCTAGGCATGATATGAGATTCGTAGAGGTACATTTGTTTCATGTTAATTTAATTCTTTTGATTGTATTTGCTTCATGTTTCATGTTACATGTAAATTGTATTATATAACATGCAGTTGTTAACGTCTAACACTGCTCCTCATCTTTGCCAGTCCATCAATTGTGGAGTTGCTACAATGATGGCTAGTTTAGAGCCATTGATTGAGGTATGAAAGAATTTTATTAGTTTTAGTTGTTTTTTATAATAGTTAGTATTGTATTTTATTTATAAGTGATTATATTGATTGAATTGTTGTAGGGCCTTACTACACCCAATTGTCCATGAGCCTTTGAGGTAGATGTATAGAGTAAGTATTTGATGGTGGTAAGAAAATAATTAATTTTTTGTGTGCATATATTTGATTTCAATGTATAGTAATTATTGATTCATGTCTACTTTGTTGTATTAGCTCCAGTTAGAGAAGAGCCTAAACACAAGGATGAGTAAGCATATGAGGAAGACACCATCATCCCCATTATCTCCCTCCACACAATGACCAAAGACCTCTAGGGATTTGTTTCCTTCCCCACATGGGAAGGACAAGATATAGAAATAGGCACACATGTATATGCATTAGTAGACATATATGTTAGATTTTATAGCAATGGACATATTTGATATACATTTGACATATATATGACATCTTATATTTGATGTATGACATATATTTAATGCATGACATTATTATACTTATGATATTATTGATTAATATATGATATGTTTGTTCATGTATGAGATTATTAGTTATCATAATATATTATATGTTTGTTCATGTATACAATTATTGGTTATCATAATATATTATATGTTTGTCCATGTATAACATTATTGGTTATCATAATATATTATATGTTTGTTCATGTATAAAATTATTGGTTATCATAATAGGGTAAGTGTACCAAGTTGTGGTGCCAAAAATATGACACACAAAAGCAATTTTTTAAATTCCAAAAGTGTGTTTTATATATGGGCTACAAACCTGAGACCCATTTCATTATATTTTGTTAAACATTCTTCCTCCTTAGTAGTGTGCATGTGAGTTGCAAAACTTGAAAAAAATTGTCACTTGCGTCCTCAAAATGCCTCCTCATCACCAAAGATCAAGATCGAGATCATGTAGTATGTTTTCTACTTTTGTTTTTGAATTGTTTTATATGTTTCTATATTTTTTTGTAAGTTTTTACATTGTTTTCTAGGTTTTTTCAATTTCTCTTTAAATTTTTTTATATATTTAGATTGCAATTAGTTTCTTGTCAAGAAATGTGAATAATGAACTGCCAAATCTCCAACTGAATCAACAAAATCAAAATGAAAACCCTCCATGAGATTCAAATCAAAACCCTCCACAAGATGAAAATCAAAATCCTCCACAAGAAGAGGAAGGAATTTCACAACCTCCACCGATTGGAAGACCTCTTCCTAGTACCCAAAATAACATAATGAATAAAATAGAAAGAGGGAAAAATGAATCAGAAGCACTCATTGGTAGGTTGAAAGCTTGTGGAAAAACCAATCCGATGAGAGCACAATTGGCATCCTCCCTTGAGTCTATTATGACCTATGTAGCTTATGTTAGTAGTCAGTTGTATAGTTGGTGCATTAAGAGGGATGAACAAAGAAGATATTATACAAAAAAATTATCCTATAAAGATGTTAAAAATAGGAAATAGCAAAAGGTAGCATTTGTGCATTGTTTAAAAAGCTTGGAGAATAAGACAAGATTAAACATAGAACTAAAAGTTCCCCATCCATTAGTGCATACATGATAATATTAGAAATAACTTTTGGGATAGATGGTGAATAGGCTTTGGTGCCCCTCCCTAAAATAATCCTGAGGTTCCAATGTATTTCATAAAGCAATTGCATTGTGAATTAGTCCTTAGGGAGATCCCCAATTATTTTGATATATTAGAATCTCAAGGTAGAGGTGGGGGTCATCATTTGAGAGGTTAGGGGCACACCATGACCCTAATGTAGTGAGGGTACCTATTGTCAAGCCACAAGGTGAGCATGTGATTATTCTTTCACTTGTCAAGGAACATGTAGAGACCAACACTCTAGAGACTATCAATGCTTTGATATAGATCCTCATTCATTGCACTAGCCCATTAGTTGAGGAGGAGCCTTATATGCATTGTGGTCACATGTCCACATCATTTGGATCCTTATGGACATTTTGCAACCATGTTGGAGATAGTATGGATGATGGGTTAGTCACTAATGAGTTCCTAAGTGACACATTTGGCATTGACATATAGGTAAATTATAATTATAATAAACTAATTTGATCACATTTCATATGTATAGTGAATGACCAATTAATTAGCATGTATTGAAATTGTTCAAAATTTAGGGTAAGAGTGTTGATGGCCCTAGTATAGATTCCCTAGCCCTATTTTACATTCTATCGATGAGTCGAGAGGTATGTGTAAGAATTTGCCTTAGCAAAAAATCACCCAAGATCAAGAAGCTCAAGCACTAGCACACTATGGACCAATAAAGTATTATTAGAATAACAATATGAAATTGAATTAATGTACAAGTATAGTAGAAGTTCCTATATATAAAGGTCTCTAGAATGACTAAGAGTTAGCAAAATGATAAGCCTCACAACTAAGTACACGTCCCCCAAGAGTGGATTATCCTCCATTGAGCATAGGAGTTAATGTGATGATGAGAAGATAAGACTACATAGTTGTGTCATGTAAAATTATGTTGTAGACACCATGTACTTAATTAGAGTAAAAACAACTATATTGTCTACATGACAACTTAGTTGATTATGCAAACTCTAGTGTTGTAGACACCATATGCTAAAATAGAGTTGCTAACTCTTGTGTTGTCAACATGATAACTCATATGAGTATGCATACTCCTAAGTGTCTAACCTAATAAATAATAAAATAATGCATTTATCCTAAGTAAACTTAAGTAAAGTGTAAATAATAATTATTTACACTAACACCCCCCCTTAAGTGCAACTTAGGGGAATGCACTTAAGCTCACAAAAGCTATGATGAAATGCATAATGGGTCCTAGCTACTAGGCCATGTTAGGTACCCAAGTACAAATGCAATGAAATGCAATAAAAGCTCTCTAAAAATAGAGAAAGATGGATAACCTCATGAGAAAAACCCTTCCCCAAAAAGAGAGATAAGTAAAATAAAGAAAGATACATGTATGGATGGAGTAATCAAGACCCACCCATTATGACATACATCATCCATATACAATAGAGAATCCCTCCATAAAATCCCTCCCTTACTAAAGGATCTCATAATGATAAGTTCTTGAATACAAAAGCAAATACAATGCCAATAAACAACATTTCTCCCTTGAGGAAGAAGAAACACCAAGTATAGGTGCAAGTATGCTTCCCACTATGGATAGGAAGATGGAAGAGGGATCCATATGTAGTATGCTAAGGATGTTGCCTCTGAAGTTTGCTCATATGTCAACAAGTCCTTGATGAATGTAGATGCCACAAACCAATCTAGTGGATACCCAAAAGAAGGTGGAAAACAAGGTAACATGTCCATGTATGAAACTAAATCAACCTCCAAAGAAAATGAAGCATCCTAATAGGAAGATGTAGGAAGACAATCAATGTAGCCTCCCCTCAATGATGTAGGTACACCCATGATAGAAGCTCCTTGATGACTGAAGAAGTTGCACCATGAAAGATGAATGAAGTTCCTCCTTGTAGGAAGAAGTGGTGACATAGGTGTAGTAGAGAATGCTCCCCAACTAGTAGGAAGAATCCTAAAAAAAAATGATGTTTGAGGAAACTAAAATACAATCTCCAAAGATAGATATGTTTCCTCTAAAGTGAAAGAATCCTCCTCCATCTATTGTAAAGAAATTTCCACAATCATGTTAGTCTCAAAAGAAGGCTCAAGTGGTTGAGGGTCAGAGTGTTCCCTCACAACAAGTGAAGAAGAAGTCTCCTCAGCAAAGAGAAAATAGATGTCATCAATGATGTCTCCCACATCTTCAATGTAAGATTCCACAAATAGCCTTGCAATGTCTAGAAGAAAGTCATCCCATGAAGTTGAAGTAGGAATACATGGTATATCCTATTGCACTGAATCATGAGCATATCTGGTTGGAACTTGATCAGTAGAAGCAATAGGAGCATCAGGAGTTAGGATCTCATCTAGAGTTGAAGGTGCCATAACTAGAGTGAATAAAGATAGAATCTCTTTTGGAAATATAGGAACCGTAGGATCTCCATACGCTTTCCAAAGAGCCATCCAAATGTCATAAGGTTCAATGAGCTTTCCAATGAGAACAAAGCATTCAACATTGATGTTGAAAAAATGACTAACCCAATTATGTTAATAGGTGTACAATTAGTGTAAGAGGGTAGTTCTTTAGAACATAGATAAGGAAATACTTCCTTATGCTCTCTTAAATGATCAATTATCAAGGCACTCCATTTCGGATAGTTCTTCTTTGTCAACCTTGGTCTTATACAAAACTAACATATGAAATAAAACTCCATGAGATCAATAAATGTATGCACCCCCCAAAATGAAAAAATAATCAATGAACCCCCCCTAATATATGATTTGGCACTTTATACTTAGTGTGATTACAATGGACACTTGCCAATTTTGGCCTTAGTGGTCTTTTGATTTTTCTATTTACAACCTCCTCTTGGAGTTTAAATCTGGAACTTTACAATGTAGCTCAAAAATACAACAATTTTGAAGCAATATAATGCAAAGAAAGGACCATTTCTAAAAGTGATATTTCTATCCACACAAGCCAATAATTTGATTACAAATCTAGAAAGAATACAAAAAAAAATCACTTTTACAAAATATGAAACCTAAAAATGTGTCCAAATGAGCCCGTACGAACCGTTTGAAGTTGCAAAATGCAGGATTGGACAAGTATCATCACCAAAAATTGAAAAATTTGACAAATATATAAACCAAATCTAAAAAATAATAGCACCACTAAAAAACTTAGGAAATTCTAGCCAAAATTAAAAAAATTGCACCTAATTTGGAGTCTAGATGACACAGATATGGCCTCCCATAGTTAGACTATCAAATCAAAACTGTATATGGTGAGGAGTCTGATCACCAAAATGCTATGTTAAATTTGACATCCAAGTGACCATCTTAGCAATGTAATCTGGTCTACTGATGATGATCAAACAACCATCAAATTTAGGCTCATCAAATACTTATGCCAACGAAAAATAGGCCGGCCAAATGATGTGGCAAGTTGTACCAATGATGTCAATTGTACAAACATGTATGGATAGGTGACATGTCATGTACAGATAGGCTACATGGTAGGCACATTTTTTCTGACATGTCATGGCTCTAACTTGGCACGCATGGCTGCTGACATGTCTTAAAGCTGACTATGTAACTGACTGGGCTCTACATATGCTCTGTCGACATGGCACTTCTTACATGTCAGATACTGTTGATTGCGTGGGTTGATATGGAAGAAGGTCCGTGATCAAATATCATGTGGTAGGTCACTGAAGCACCGATCACTAGAGTTAAGCTAGTTGACAGAGGAGGGAACACGATGGGACACACTAGTGGCCAGTTTCTGTTGCTAGTGGGAGGGTCTCCAATGGGACTTTAGTCCCACATGTCCCCTACACTCAAGAAAAAAATCTTTTAAAAGATAAATCCAGTAGACACTAAAAGAAATGAGGCCACCAAAGGTTAAATGCCATAGGCCACCAGAAGTGAAAGTCATCGGTGGTGTTGAGTCCACTGAGTTGTGTGGTTGGCCACCAGATTTAGTTGAACATTGGATGTAGTCTACCAAATTGGTGTTGGAATACTGAAGACTTTGTAAGGAATATGCCAAATTTTGTGATGGAATATTCTACACGAGGGTCAGGATTTGACCACCGGGTTCTAGATTTTGTAAATCAGGCATTTGGGTACTAGTTTGCAAAAAAAAATTGCCTCAATATTGACTATGGCCTAGGGTAGGAAAATTTATAGTCAAAATTCACCAAATTGATGCTTTGGACACAATGGTAAGGTCCACTTTGGCTCTAGACACTCTCAATGACTAAAAATTTGCTAGATTTGAATTTGTGGCCCTTTGAGAGATAAAGAAAGAATGGTCATCAATGGCTATGAAATGATGCTCCTATGGCTCTGATACCATGTAAGAATATTCCTTAGGAAAAAATCACCCAAGATAAAGAAGCTCAAGTACTAGCACAATATGGACTAATAAAGTATGATCAGAATAATAATATAAAATTAAATTAATTTACAAGTACACTAGAAGTGTGTGTGTATATAAAGGCCTCTAGAATGACTAGGAGTTAGCAAAATCATAAGCCTCACAACTAAGTACATGCCCACCAAGAGTGGATTATCCTCCATTGAGTATAGGAGTTAGTGCGATGATGATAGGATAAGCCTACATAGGTGTGTTACATAAAATTATGTTGTAGACACCATGTGCTCAATTAGAGTGCAAATGGCTATGTTGTTTACATAAAAACTTAGTTGATTATGAAAACTCCATTGTTGTAGACACCATGTGCTAAAATAGAGTTGCTAACTCTTGTTTTGTCAACATGACAACTCATATGAGTATGCATACTCCTAGGTGTCTAACCTAATAAATAATAAAATAATGTATTTGTCCTAAGTAAACTTAAGTAAAGTGTAAATTATAATTATTTACACTAATATTATGTATTGATTTAATCATTTAAATTAATAAATATATTTATTAAGTAATCATATGAAGGATTGACAAAAAAATTTATCCATGTGCATCAATTCTCTACTAGACCATCGACAGTCACAAGAGACTCTAAGCCTAGGCATGTAAATTATATTATATGATATGCAGTTTTTGATGTTTAAGACTCCTTCTCATCTTCACCAATCCATCAATCATGGAGTTATTGTACTGATGTCTAGTTCAAAGCTATTGATCAAGCTATGAAAGAATTTTCTTAGTTTTAGTTGTTGTTTATAGTAGTTAGTATTAAAATTTCAAATGTTATTTATAAGTGATTATATTTATTGAATTAATGTAGGGCCTTATTACACCTGATCGTCTGTGAGCCTTTGAGGTGGACATACAGAGTGACTATTTGATTGCAATAAGAAAATAATTAGTTTTGTGTGTACATATATTTAATTTTAACATATAGTAATTATTGATTCATATCTACTTTATTTGTATCATCTCAAGTTAGAGAAGAGCCTAAACAAAAGGATGAGCAAGTGTGTGAGGAAGACCCCATCAGCCTCATTATCTCCCTCCAAAAAATGAGCGAAGACCTCTAGGGATTTGTTTTCTTCCCCTCATGGGAAGGAGAAGATATAGTTGATAGACACACATATATAGGCATTAGTGGACATATATTTTGGATTTTAGATTAATTAACATATTTGCTATACATTTGATGCATATATGACATTTTATATTTGATGCATGACATTATTAGACATATGATATTATTGGTTATCATAATTTATTATATGTTCATTCATGTATGACATCATTGGAACCTATCATAATATATTATATGTTTGTTCATGTATGACAATATTGGTTATCATAATATATATCTTTTTTTTCTTGCTTACTTTCTAAGTACATTCATGTATTTCATTTTAATATAAATTGCATCCAAAATGATGCTGAGTGTTCACACCAAAAGCTAGTGGATTCCCAACAAGAACATGTTTAAGGAAAACTACCTTTCCCACCTTCCTAAGTGTCTTCAAAGACTCTTTCCAACTTGGTTACAAAATTGAACAAACTTCTACCCAACTTCACAAAACTACTTCATCACTTTCCCTATTCAAAACTTGGGAAGCAATAAGGTAAAAATGAACAAACTTGAGAAATGGATCATAACCAACTTCTTACTTCAAACTAACACCTTAGAGACTTTAAGGAATACCTAATAAATATCTCACAAACTTCAGTCTATCATCTATTCCATCCTTCCAAGAGATTATTCAACATCCTATGTGTAAAAATAATTTTCTAACATCCTACCACTATATTTTCTTTTAAATAACATGCAATTTGCTGATTTTTAGACAACTCTTCACAAAGGGAAGTGATTATGTTTCAAACCCATGAAATGGCTATTAAGACAACCAAGAATATCCTCAACATCTTCCACTAATTCCATTCACTAATAACATGTAGCCAAAATGGTGTTTCACTCTGACAAAGTATGAGTTTGTTGTTCCAAACATGAAGTAATGATATTTGACAATAACTCAATGATCCTATATAAAAGTTTGACATCAATAGTGATTCCTTGCCATATAGAAAAACTTAATAATCACCAACACCTTATGCCTCCTCTAAATTCATAGAGGTTATTTTCATAATTTGACATCCATTCTAACCAATTAACAATTGGTTTGATTGGTTACACCATTAATTTCAATATTTTCTAAAAAATTGCTAAAATTGTCAAAATAGTTGTCGCAACTTTTATTGCAAAATGCAATTTTTGCACTAACTCTTCCTAGAACTTAACCAAGTGATTTTTTGTTACACATAGGACCTATATAAGGTGTAATGACACTCTAAACACTTATTGAGTCAACTTGTTAACAAAAAAAACAACAACAAAAAATTGTTAGGACTAAGGTAACTTGGGTTTATAAGTGACCTCAAGTTCCTTAACCTTACAAACAAGGATTTCCTTATTACCATAAAATAAAAAAATGTTAAAAATGAGGTGTATGATCATCCCTTTACCTTCTATCACAACTCTTTATCATTGGATGAGATTACATATCCAGTTTCCACTGTTGAAGATCCCTTACCTATGGCATTTAGTGACTCTTAGGGATGATTCAATTTTGTGTGCCCAAGAATGTTCGAGTGCTCAACAAGATGGGAGGAGCTTGGGACTAGGGTTTACCCAACCACCCAGTGCTAACAAAGAAAATAGTTTGATCCCACAATTAACGTTGAGAAAGATTCGATAGTTGACAACATTGTACTGGCCAACACTATAAGTTTTAGCATCGCCTGAGATGGGGTCACAAAATCAAAATGGAATAAAATCTCAAAAAATTGAGAGAGGTTATTGTAGGTCTCTACAACATGGCCCTATAGCACCTAGAACTGTATCCATACCTTGCATGAACTATGAGATATGCCCCATCAAATATTGCTTCACTATGGCATTTAGTGACTCTTAGGGATAATTTAGTTTGACATGCCTAATAAAATTCAAGTATTCAAGGGGATGGAAGGATCTTGGAGCTAGTGTTTACCTATCTAGCTAGAGCTAACAAAATAGATAGTTTGATCCCATGACAAAAGGTAAGAGAGATTTAGTAGTAGGCAACTTTATACTGGCCAACACCATAAGTTTAAGCATCACCCAAGATGGGGCCGCAAAATCCAAATAGAATAAGATCTCAAAAAAGAAAGAGATTCTATTATAGTTCTCTACAACATGGTCCTATAGCACCTAGAATCACATCCATACCTTGCACAAGCTCTAAGGTATGCCTTGTCAAAGATCACTACCCTATAGCATTTAATAACTCTTAGGGGAAATTTGGTTTGGTGTGCCCAAGAATGTTTGAGTGTTCAATGGGATGGGAGGAGCTTGGGGATAGTGTTTACTTGGCCACCTAGAGCTTATTAAATAGATAGTTCAATCCCTTGACAAAAGGTGAGAGAGATTTGATAGTTGACAACTTTGTACTAGCCAATGCTACAAGTTTTAGTATCACTCGAGATGGGGTCACAAAATCAAAATAGAATAAGATCTCCAAAAAAAGAGAGATGTTATAGTAGGTCTCTGCAACATGGTCCTATAACACCTAGAATTCCATCTATACCTCGCACAAGCTCTGAGATATGTCCTATCAAAGACTATTGCCCTATAGTATTTGGTGACTCTTAGGGACAATTTAGTTTGGCATGCTCAAGAATGTTTAAGAACTAAACTAGATAGGATGAGCTTGGGGCTAGGGTTTATCCAACCACCCAGAGCTAAAAGAATGCAAAGTTTGATACAACAATGAATGATGAGCGAGATTTGGCAGTTGCCAAATTTGTATTGGCTAAAGTATCATGAAAGATGGGTTCATAAAATCAAAATAGAATACGATCTCCAAAATTAGAAAGAGGTTATTTTAGGTCTTCACAACATAGTCCTATAGCACCTAGAATTGCATCCATACCTTGCACAAGCTCTGGGATATACCCCATCAAAGATCACTCCCCTATGGTATTTAGTGACTCTTAGAGACAATTTGGTTCAGCGTGCCTAAGAATTTTCAAGTGCTTAATGGGATGGGAGGAGCTTGAGGCAAGGATTTACATAGCCACTTAGAGCTAATAGAATAGATAGTTCAATCCCACGATGAAGGATGAGAGAGATTCGACACCTAGCACCTTTGTACTAGCCAACACTACAAGTTTTAGTATCACTTGAGATGGGGCCACAAAATCTAAATAGAATCAGATCTCCAAAAAAAAATAGAGGTTATTGTAAGTCTTTGTAGCACAGTCATGTAGCACCCAAAACCACATCCATACCTCACACAAACTCTAAGATATGCCCCATCAAATATCACTTCTCTAAGGCATTTAGTGCCTCTTAGGGATGATTTAGTTTTGCATGCTTGAGAATGGTCAAGCACTTAATGTGATGGGAGAGGTTTGAGCCTAGGGTTTATGTGGTCACCTAGAACTAACAAAATAGATAGTTCAATCCCACAATGAATGATGAGAGAGATTCGACAGTTGACACCTTTGTACTAGCCAACACTACAAGTTTTAGCATCACCTGAGATGGAGCTACAAAAGCTAAACAAATTGCATCTCCAAATAGTGAGAGAGGTTATTCTAGGTCTCCAAAACATGGTCTTGTAGCACCCAAAATTTCATCCATGCCTTGTAAAAAGTTTGAGATATGCCTCATCAAAGATCACTACACTATGGAATTTAGTGACTCTTAGGAAAAATTTGGTTCAACATGCCCATGAAAATTTGAGCACTCAATGGGATGGAAGGGGCTTGGGTCTAGGTTTTACCCAACCACCCAAAGGTAGCAGAATAGACCAGTTGATCCCATGATGAATGGTGAGAGAGATTCAGCAGCTAGTACCTTTGTACTGGCCAATACTACAATTTCAACATCACTAGAGATGGGGCCACAAAATCTAAATGGGATCAGATCTCCAGAAAGCAAGAGAATTTATTGTAGGCCTCCACAACATGGTCCTATAGCACCCAAAATCACATCCATACCTCATAAGATCTCTAAGATATGTCATATCAAAGATTGTTTCCCTATGGCATTTAGTGACTCTTAGGAAAGATTTAGTTCAACATGCCCAAGAATCTTTGAGAGCTTAATGGGATGGTAGAGGCTTGGTGCTAGAGTTTACCTAGCCACCTAGAGCTAACAAAATAGATAGTTTGATCCCATGATGAATGGTGAGAGACATTCAATAGATGACACCTTTGTACTGGCCAATACTACAAGTTTTAGCATCACTTGAGATGGGGTTGCAAAATCTAAATGGAATCGGATCTCCAAAATGAGAGAGAGGTTATGGTGTAGGAGCACCCACATAATGTTATGTTGGACGTGATTTCTACACAAGCCAACTTGAGGAATTTATCTTGATTTTTTCATTAGGATAAGATCTTTTCTTGGGATTTATTTAGACCATTGTGGGGAATTCTTCCCTATTCTATATTGATCTAGAATATTCTATAAGTTGTTTTGGTGAGAGGTCTCTTTGGGCTAGTTTTCCTATTTTGTAATAATCTAGAATGTTTTGTAGACTATCCTAGCAAGTATAAATAGAGTTTTTAGGTTTAGGTCTAATCAAGTTTTTGGATACAAAGCTACAGGGAGAAGAAACCTATAAGAGAGCAAGTGTATATACTATTCATTAGATGAATCAATTAGAAGAATATTATTATCTATCTTTTTCTAGTGCTAGTTCCTTTTGTTTTTGCTTATGTTGAGTTTATCTCTACATAATTTTTGTTATCAAACCTTGGGAAAGCTCCTGAGGCAATTGCATTTTATGTCTAGATTAGAGTCAGAAGCTAAAACATCAAACATGGTCTCCATTGTTGAACTAGCAAAGAAGATGCAAGAACATGAGAAAACCAATAAGTGGTTATTGGATGAATTTGAGAAGCTAAAGGGCTGGATAGAAAATAGAGCAAAGGTATCCTTAGAGTAAGAAGAAGAAGGGGAAGAAGAGGATACCTCTAAGTAGGAGGTGGTTAACTCACCTATAGACTAGAGATACTTCATAGAAGCCCTTGAAAGAGTTGGCAAGAAGGATGCCAAAGGTGACTTACCCATCTTCTTGGGAAAGGTGGATGTTGATACTGTTGTGGATTGGATAGAAGCCTTAAACAACCATTTTGAATGTGAAAATTTGGTAGAAAAGGACAAGGTAAAAATTTTCAAGTCAAAGTTGAAGGGACCAAGCCCTCACTTGGTGGAATTTCACCCAAGGAGAAATGGTCAAAGAAGGTAAGAACATGATAACTTCATGGGAAAGGATGTGTGCCAAGGTGAGAGAAACATACTTACTTAAGGATTATGAAATCCAACTTCATCAAAGGAGACAAATTTTAAGACAAAAGGAGTTAGATGTCACAACCTATACTGAAGAATTCCAAAAATTAAGCCTACGGGCAAAGCAGAGTGAATGTGAAAGTGTAAAAGTTGTTAGATATCTCAATGGATTGAGGTTGAACATTCAAGAAGAACTTAATTTATTGTGTCCTGATATAGAAAATTTTTTTTATCAAGTAGCATTGAAGATGGAAGCCAAATTGAAAAGATGGCAAGAACAAAATAACATAGGAAGAGGAAGAAATCAAAGGGGAAGAAATTTCCAAGGAAGAGGACAAAACTATGAAGATCATAAGGAGATAAAGAAAAAAACTAGTCAAAGTGAAGGAAATTTTAGAGGTAATTTCAAAGGTAGAAGAGGAAATTCAATAGCTAGATTTGGTGGTAGAAGGGCAAGTCCAATCATTTGTTTCAATTGCAATAAGGAGGGACACTATGCATCTAGGTGTCTAGATAGAGCTAGTTCAAGTTCACAAGGTGAAAGAAGAACACATTTGGTACAAGATGATGAATACCAAGAGAAGGAGATGGCTAACTCAGATAGTGTACCTAAAAGAGGAGAAAGTTTAATGATGAAAAGAACACTTTTGAAAGTGCCTACTACCATGGAACCACCAAAAAGGAAAACAATCTTTAGGATTACTTGCAAATCGAAAGGTAAGGTATATAAAGTCATTATTGACTTAGGATCTACTAAGAATTTAGTTTCTCTTGAGAAGGTTTAGAAATTAGAACTTAGGAGAATACCTCATCCTTTTTCTTATAAGGTTTCATGGCGAACAAATGGTCAACAAACTCTTGTAAATGAGCAAGCATGGGTCAATTTTCAGATTGGAAAGTATAAGCATAGAATTTAGTGTGATATAGTTGATATGGATGCATGCCACTTATTATTTGGTAGGCCCTGGCAGTATGATTTATAGGCACAACATGATGGAAAACTCAATATATACACCATCAAGAAGGATGGAATGGTGATTAGATTGATTCCATTTTCTGATCATGAAGAGATGGAAGAAAATAAAGAGAGGGAAGCCAAAATTATGATGGTTGATAAAAAAGAATTTTTATGAGACATGAAGGATGAACCTAAGCCTTGTTTTCTTTCGATGCCTAACCCACAACCATAAGAACTCAATGGAAATGACAGAAAGGATGCTAAAACAAAGAAGGAAATTCCTAATGAAGTGAAAGAACTTTTGAATAAGTATGAAGGTTTGATTTCAGAAGGTATGCCAAAGTCTTTACCACCTATATGAGACATTAGTCATTGCATTGATTTCATTCCTAGAGCTACTTTACCCAATAAGGCTACATACAAGATGAAACCTCAACAAAATGAGGAGATTGCTAGACAAGTAAAGGAGTTACTCAATACTAGTTTGATTGTAAAACGCTTAAGCCCATGTGTTGTACCTATTATTTTGGCACCCAAAAAGGAAGGAGCTTGGAGGTTTTGTGTTGATTTTAGAGCCATTAATAAGATTACAATCAGATATAGGTTGCCAATGCCAAGAATTAAAGATTTGTTTGATTGTTTGGGAGGTGCAAAGTATTTCTCCAAGATTGACTTAAAAAGTAGGTACCATCAAATAAGGGTAGGAGCTAGAGATGAGTGGATGACATCATTCAAAACCAATGATGAATTATATGAATGGAAGGTAATGTCATTTGGACTCTTTAATGCTCGTAGTACCTTCATGAGACTTATGAATAAAATACTCAAACTTTAATGGCAAGTTCATCATAGTATATTTAGATGACATATTAATTTTTAGCAAGATAAAGGAAGAACACCTAGAGTACATTGACATGGTTTTGAGAAGACGTCATGAGGAGAAATTGGTAATAAACTTGGAAAAGTATTTTTTCATGCAATATGAGCTGAAATATCTTGGTTTTGTGATCTCCCAAGGTAGCTTGAAGATGGATAAAGTTAAGGTAAGTGCTATACTATCCTTGCCACCCCAAAAAATAGTTGGAGATGTTAGAAGCTTTCATGGTCATGCTATATTTTATAGGAAATTCATAAGAAATTTCAGTCATATATGTGCTCCTATGTTAGAAACTATTAAAGAAGGAAGGAAGTGTAAGTTTGCATAGAGTCAATCAGGAAATGAAGCTTTTGAATTGCTCAAGAAAAAGGTTAGTGAGCAGCCAATTCTTTTTTTACCTGATTTTAACAAAGTTTTTCAAGTAGAATGTGATGCTAGCAAGGTTTATATAGGGGTAGTTCTTAGTCAAGAATGAAAACTAGTAACTTTCTCAAGTGAAAAGCTCAATGAAGCCAAGTAGAAATACTCTTCATATGACCAAGAAATGTATGCATTGGTTCACGCTCTCAAAAGTTGGAGACATTACTTGTTGCCAAAGGAGTTTTTTGTGTATACTGATAACCAAGCACTCAATTTTTTGAATAGCCAAGAAAAATTAAGTTATAGGAACATGAAATGGGTGGATTATTTATAGGCCTATACCTTCACCATTAAGCATAAGAAGTGCATATCAAATAAGGTTGTTGATGCTCTTAGTAAAAGGAATCTGACTGTCTCCTAGATACAACTAGATAGTGTCGATATTGAAGCACTCAAGGACATGTATGTAGCAAATCTAGATTTTTGTGACATCTACAAGGTATGTATGGAGTTTTGTAAAAGATATCATGTTGATTTTCCTAATTTTTGATACAAGACAGACTTCTTTTCAAAGGAGGACAACTATGTCTACCCAAGTGCTCTATGAGGAAAAACATTATCAAAGAGAAGCATAGTGGAACAATGGGTGGACATTTTGGTTTAGATAAGACCTTAGAATTGGTTAGGAGGTACTACTATTGGCCTAAACTTTAGAATAAGGTTAGAAACTAATGTAGGAGCATTGTGGGTTTCTTTGCATTCCTGCACTCTTATTATTTCTATATGTTGTTGCCAAGTTCTTAGTGGATGTGAAGCATTTAGTTGATGCTGAGTCATTCATTTGATTGTTGAGTTCCTACAATTTCCAAGTGAACTCTTTGGATGCTAAATCATTCTTAGTTTTTTCTGAGTTCTTTTGGTTGCTGAGTGAATTCCTTTGGATGTCGAGTGAATCCTTGGGTTGCCAAGTGAATTTGGTTACCAAGTGATTTTCTTTGGTCACTGAGCATTAGAGGATGCCAAGTTTTCAATTTTTATTGAGTGATTTCTTTGGATGTCGAGCTCGTGTGGGTGTCGAGTGCCAATTTTCTATGTGGTCTTCTTTTTTCAAGTTATCTATGTCTGGTTCCAGTTTGGATCCACTCTACTTGCATTTAATTTTGTTTAATATTTTTTATGGGCTAACTTATGGCTTTCTATGTTCTAAAATCTTCTATAAGCCATTTTGGCAAGTATTTAAAGAGGTCCAAGTTTGAGTTTAGATGGGGGAAGCGAATAAGTAGCAAGAGACTTAAAGGATCAAGTAAAAGGATGTGAACTTGAAATTGGTTGTTTGAATTCGAATTTGTTTATAATTCGTAGTAACCCAGAAGGCCTTATAGCTAGGCATGTATGAAGATATGTTGATGAATCAATGAAAGTATTTCTCTCTTCTTCCTACTTTGGTTTTTGTTCCTTGTGTTCGCTTCCATTATTTTAACTCTTGCAGGGTGGTTTGGATAGCTAAGTGAGCCTTTGGCCCTTGTCATTCCCCTCTTTTGCCTACATCAATTGGTATCAGATCATAAGGTTCATCTTTGTGGATATTAGATCATGTAGAACCCTAATTTGGATTTGGTTTTAGGGTAGCAAATTTACAAATTTGATCTATAACTTGCAGAGGGTTACGATCTTTCAAGAACCTAATTTGTGAAAATGGTTCGTGGTAGAAGAAATGTTGATGATGCTATATTGGATCAGTTGAGACAAATTGTAGCTAGACTAGATGTTGTGGAGATAGCCTAGAGAACAAGAGCACATCTTGATGAAGTAGCAACACAAAACCATAATCCAGAACATGAAGAAGATCAAGATGAGGAAAGATTGTTGCGAGTGTTGTCTAGGGAAAATTCAAAGCTTGTTGCAGAAGTTATTCCTTATGATGAAAAATTGGATACCAATGTTATGTTGGATTGGATGTCTGATATGGAGAAGTTCTTTGAGTATGAAAACACTCCTGATAATAGAAAGGTGAAGATTGTAGTTACTAGGTTGAAAGGTCATGCATCACTATGGTGGGAGTACATGAAAATTGATAGACAAAGGAGAGGAAAGGAGAAGATCAGAACTTAGCCAAAGATGGTGAACAAGGTAAAGAAAAAATTCCTCTCTACTAATTACCAAGTTAGCTTGTTGAGAAAGATGCAAAATTTGAAGCAAAAAGACATGACTATGAAATAATATATTGAGGAATTCTATAGATTGGACATCAGATCTAGACATGTGGATGATGATGTTGAGAAAATTGCAAGGTACATAAATGGATTGAGACCTAGAATTCAAGATGAAATAAGTTTTGTGAAGTTGGAAAGTGTAGAGGGAGCATATCAATATCCCTTGAAAGATGAGATCATCTTGACAAAGAAACATGAACAAAGACAAAGAGGTAGAGGTGCTAGATTCTAGAGAGCTGAAAAAGTGGTAGATCTAATAGTTCTATGCAGGATAAAGGAAAATTTGAATGGAAGAGTGATGAAAAAGGAAAGAGTAAATTAAAAAGTGGTAATTCTTGTCAAGGAGGCACTAATTCTTATCGAGGAAGAGGTAATTCCTATTCTAGAGGTAGATTTCATGGTAATTATTTTAGATGTGGTAAAGAGGGACATATATCTTTTGAATGTAGATCTTCTAAACATAGGCAAGGTAACAAAAATGTTGTGATTCAAGAAGATGATGAGGGTTCACCAAGTGGACCTGAGGCTAGAGAAAATTTGATGGTGAGAAGAACCTTATGTAATAAGAGAAGTGATGACGAACCTATTTTAAGGAGAATTCTTTTCAAGACAAGATGTAAGATAGTTGGAAAGTGCTGCAAAGTGATCATCGATAGTGGAAGTTTTACAAATCTAGCATTAGAAGAGTTGGTTACCAAGTTACGATTGTAGAGGCTAAAACATCCCAAACTTTATCACGTTTCATGGATCAAAGATAAGCATAAGATATTGGTAAGTGAGAAATGCCTTGTGAAGTTCAAAATTAGACAATACTTTGATGAGATTTTGTGTGATATTATGCCCATGGATTGTTGTCATATTTTGTTGAATAGACCTTGGAAATATGATAGATATGTTTTACATGATGGAAGATTGAATCAATACACTCTTTGGGTAAATGGGAAGAAAGAAATATTGCTGCCTTTAATTGAAGTCCAGATGAGGTTAATTGTACTACTATAAAAAATTACATGGTTAATGGGAAATAATTTGAAGAACAAATGAAAAAGAATCAAGTATGTTTTTCCATAGTTCCTAGAGGACCAAGTGATGGTAGTAATGATCGAGCAATAGAAGCCAGTAATGACTGAGTGATAGTAGATAGTGATAGGCGAGTACCAATAGAAATTATAAAATTGCTAAATAATTATAAAGGCATTATTGTTGATGATATTTGTGATGGTTTACCTTGAGTAAGAAGCATAAGTCAATGTGTGAATCTAATTCCTAGAGCTAGTTTGCCAAAAAAAGTACCATATAGATTGACACTTACAGAGAATGAAGAACTTAATAGACAAGTGCATGAGTTGTTGCAAAAAGGTTTGATCAGAGAAAGCTTGAATCTATATGTTGTACCTACTATATTAGCACCGAAAAAGAATGGAGAATCAAGAATGTGTAATAATTCTAGAGCCATTAACAAGATAATAGTGTAATATAGGTTTCTTATGCTAAGGATGGATGACATAATGGATTGTTTGAGTAAAGCAAAGTATTTTACCAAGATATATTTCAAGAGTGGCTATCATCAAATCAAAATTAGAGAAGGTGATGAATGGAAAACTACTTTCAAGAAAAAAGATGGTTTGTATGAATGGTTGGTTATGCCTTTTGGTTTGTCTAATGTACCTAGTACTTTCATGAAGTTGATGAATGAAGTTCTGAAAAGATTTTTGGGTTAGTTTTTGATTGTTTATTTTGATGACATTCTGATATTTAGTAAGACTAAGGAAGAACATCTTAAGCATATTAGATAAGTATTGTAGAGGTTGAAAGAGGAAAAGTTGCTAATTAATCTGAAAAAGTGTTCTTTATGCAAGAGGAGATTGTGTATTTGGGATTTTTTATATTAGGTGATGGATTAAAGATGGATCCTAAGAAAGTTAAAGCAATTTTGGAATGGCCTACACCTGAGAATGTGGGTGAGGCAAGATTATTTCATGGTTTGGCTAGTTTTTACAAAAATTTTATAAAGAATTTCAATGTTGTTTGTAACGCTATGACTGAGACAATAAGGGGAGATAAAAAGAAATTCAAGTGGACACATAGAGATGATAAGAGTTTTGAGACTTTGAAACAAAAGGTTGCTAAATTACCTATATTAGCTCTACCCAATTTTAACAAAGTATTTCAAGTTGAATGTGATGCAAGTGGTAATGCAATAGGAGCTATATTAAGTCAAGAAGGTAAGCTTATCATATTCTTTAGTAAAAATTTGATTGATGCTAAAAGGAATTTTTCTATGTATGATCAAGAATATTATGCCATTGTTCAAGCATTGAAGAAGTGGAGACATTATTTGATTCCTAAGGAGTTTGTGTTGTATACTGATCAGAAAGCTTTACAATACTTAAGAAGTTAAAAAAATTGGATTAGAGACATATGAAGTGGATTGAGTACTTGTAAAGTTTTACATTTGTCATTAAGCACAAGAGTGGAGTTACTAATAGAGTTGTTGATGCATTGAGTAGGAGACATTCCTTGCTGACAGAAATGAAGGTTGAAGTTCTTGGTTTTGATGAAATGAAAGAGTTGTATGATGTTGATCCTATTTTTTCTAAAGCATAGAGAGAGTGTAGAGCATCAAATCTAATAGATTGCATAAGTAAATACGATGAGTATTTCATTCAAGAAGGTATGTTGTTCAAAGGTATTCAATTGTGTATTCCTAAAAGTTCTATGAGGTTGAATCTGATTAAGGAAAAGCATAATGGTGGATTGGTTGGAAATTTTGGAATTGATAAGACATTGAGTTTGTTGAAAGAGAAGTATTATTGGCCACAAGTGTATAAGGATGTTCAAAAATTTGTAAAGAGTTGTGGAGTTTGTCAAGTTGCAAAGGGAGTGAGTCAAAATACTAGTTTATATACACCTATTACTATTCCTAAGAAACCTTGGACTGACATCAGTATGGATTTTGTTCTTTGATTACCTATGACAGTGAAGGGGTATGATTCCATATTTGTTCTAGCAGATAGATTTTCTAAGATGGCTCATTTCATACCATGTAAGAAGACATCAGATGCTGAGTATGTTGCTGAACTTTTCTTTAAAGAGATTGTGAGATTACATGGATTACTGAGAAGTATTATTTCTTATAGAGACAGTAATTTTGTTGGCTACTTTTGGAAGACTTTGTGGAAGAAGATGGGTACTAAATTGAAGTTTAGTTCCACATTCCATCCACAAAAAAATGGTCAAACAGAGGTTGTGAATGGAAGCTTGGGTAATTGGGAGATGGTATTGGCACAAGCTAAATTTGCATATAATAATTAGGTGAATAGGAGTATAGGGAAGTCACCTTTTGAGATTGTTACCAAAATGCATCCTTAGATTTGAGAGATGTTGTTGGTGAAGAAAAGAGAAGCACTGCAGGAGAAGAATTTGTCGAGTTTATGGAATCTTTGCATAAGGAAGTGAAGTTGAGGTTGGAACAAAGCAATCAAAAGTACAAAAAAAATGTTGATCAATTGGTGATGAGGTAATGGTTCATCTGAAGAAAGAAAGATTCCCAGTTGGAACATACAGTAAGCTAAAGATGAAGAAATTTGGACCTTGTAAGATCTTGAAGAAGTTTGATAGTGGTAATGCTTATGAAGTTGAGCTACCTAATGATATGGATATATCTCCTATACTCAATGTTGTTGATTAATACAAGTATCATGAATTAGATGATGAAATGGTTGTACTTGATGATTATTCTAAGAAACAGTTTGAAGAAGTTGAATAGATATTGGAATAGAGAGTTTGCAAGAGTACACGAGAAAAAGATTACTATGAATATTTGGTGAAATGGAAGAATAGACCAATTGAAGATGCCACATCGATTTCACAGTCTAAGTTGGATTCAACTCAAGTTGTGACACATGCATGATTTAGGAGAATCATTTTCTCCAACCTTGGTTGTTTGATGCAAGAGCATCTTGGGTTTCTTTGCATTCCTGCACTCTTGTTCTTTTTGTCTATTACTACCGAGTTCTTAGTGGATGCTGAGCATTTAGTTGATGCTGAGTCACTCCTTTGACTTTTGAGTTCTTGTAGTTTCCAAGTGAACTCTTTGAATGCTGAGTCATTCTTAGTTGTTGCTAAGTTCGTTTGGTTGTCGAGTGAATTCCTTCAAATGCCAAGTTCATTTGGTTACTAAGTGATTTTTGTTTGTCATCAAGCATTGGAGGATGCCAAGTTTGAAATTGTTGTTGAGTGATTTCTTTGGATGCCTAGTTTGTAGTGGTGTTGAGTGCTAGATTTCTACATGGTCTTCTTTATTTGAGTTATCTATGTTTGATTCCAGTTTGGGCCAACTTTTCTTACATTTAATTTTTGTTAATATCTATTATGGGCTGTCTTGTGCCTTTCTATGTTCTAAAATCTTCTCTAAGCTATTTTGGCAAGTATTTAAAGAGGTCTAGGTTTGAGTTTAGAAGGGGGAAGTGAATAAGTAGCAAGAGACTTAGAGGATCAAGCAAAAGGATGCTAACTTGAAGTTGGTTGTCTGGATTTGAATCTATTTGTAATTGGCCATAACTGAGAAGGCCTTACAGCCGGGCCCATATGAAGATATTTTGATGAATCAAAGAAAGTATTTCTCTCTTCTTCCTCCTTTGGTTGTTGTTCCTTATGTTTTCTTCTATTGTGTTAACTCTTATAGGGTGGTTTGGATAGCCAAGTGAGCCTTTGGCCCTAGTTATTCACCCCTTTCCTATGTCAGAAACTTTGTGGAAATGTGTATGATTTTTCAAAGGGCCAAAGGAAGGACTACAAGTGCAAGGCTTTATCAACCCTCACCAATACCATCTACACCCTGGGAAAGCATAACAATGGATTTTGTAATGGGGCTTCCATGGACACAAAAGGTGCATGACAGTGTATTTGTTGTAGTAGATAGGTTTAGTAAAATGGCTCACTTCTTACCATGTAAGTCAACCAATGATGCTTCTCATATAGCAGATCTCTTTTTCAATGAAGTGATAAGGATTCACAGGCTACCTCTCAATGTAGTTTCAGACAGGGATGTGAAGTTTGTAGGACACTTTTGGAGAACTTTATGGAGGAAAGTTGGAACCAATTTATCATTCTCATTAGCCTGCCACCCTCAAACTAATAGCTAAACAAAGGTAGTTAATAGAACATTGGGCAATTTTTTAAGAACACTTACAAGACAACATGCAAAAAAATGGGATGTAATCCTACTCCAAGCTAAATTTTCATATAATAACTCCATCAATAGAAGTATAGGAAAGTCACTATTTAAAGTGGTGTATGAAATTTATCCTGAGGGATCTTTGAGTTAAGAGATATGAGTTCACAGTAGCACATTAGTGCCCAAGGAGAATAATTTTCTAAAAACATAAAAGAAATCCATGATGAAGTCAAACCAAAACTCCAAAAAACATTTGATAAGTAAAAGAAGCATGCAGATTTAGAAATGAAAACACTCACATTCTTTAGTAAAAAGTTGAATGATGCTAAAAGGAAGTTTTCTATGTATGATCAAGAATATTATGCCATTGTTCAAGCATTGAAGAAGTGGAGACATTATTTGATTCCTAAGGAGTTTGTGTTGTATACTGATCATAAAGCTTTACAATACTTAAGAAGTCAACATAAATTGAATTAGAGACATATGAAGTGGGTTGAGTACTTGCAGAGTTTTACATTTTTCATTAAGCACAAGAGTGGAGTTACTAATAGAGTTGTTGATGCATTGAGTAGGAGACATTCCTTGCTGACAGAAATGAAGGTTGAAGTTCTTGGTTTTGATGAAATGAAAGAGTTGTATGATGTTGATCCTATTTTTTCTAAAGCATAGAGAGAGTGTAGAGCATCAAATCTAATAGATTGCATAAGTAAATAAGATGAGTATTTCATTCAAGAAGGTATGTTGTTCAAAGGTATTCAATTGTGTATTCCTGGAAGTTCTATGAGGTTGAATCTGATTAAGGAAAAGCATAATGGTGGATTGGTTGGAAATTTTGGAATTGATAAGACATTGAGTTTACTGAAAGAGAAGTATTATTGGCCACAAATGTATAAGGATGTTCATAAATTTGTAAAGATTTGTGGAGTTTGTCAAGTTGCAAAGGGAGTGAGTCAAAATACTAGTTTATACACACCTATTACTGTTCCTAAGAAACCTTGGATTGACATCAGTATGGATTTTGTTCTTTGATTACATATGACAGTGAAGGGGTATGATTCCATATTTGTTCTAGCAGATAGATTTTCTAAGATGGCTCATTTCATATCATATAAGAAGACATCAGATGTTGTGTATGTTGCTGAACTTTTCTTTAAAGAGATTGTGAGATTGCATGGATTACTGAGAAGTATTATTTCTTATAGAGACAATAAGTTTGTTTGCTACTTTTGGAAGACTTTGTGGAAGAAGATGAGTACTAAATTGAAGTTTGGTTCTACATTCCATCCACAAACAAATGGTCAAACAGAGGTTGTGAATGGAAGCTTGGGTAATTTGCTAAGATGTTTAGTTGGGAATAAGCCAAGTAATTGGGAGATGGTATTGGCACAAGGTAAATTTGCATATAATAATTATGTGAGTAGGAGTATAGGGAAGTCACCTTTTGAGATTGTTACCAAAATGCATCCTAGAGGTATATTAGATTTGAGAGATGTTGTTGGTGAAGAAAAGAGAAGCACTGCAGAAGAAGAATTTGTTGAGTTTATGGAATCTTTACATAAGGAAGTGAAGTTGAGGTTGAAACAAAGTAATCAAAAGTACAAGGAAAATGTTGATGAATTGGTGATGAGGTGATGGTTCATCTGAAGAAAGAAAGATTCACAGTTGGAACATACAGTAAGCTAAAGATGAAGAAATTTTGACCTTGTAAGATCTTGAAGAAGTTTGACAATGGTAATGCTTATGAAGTTGAGCTACCTAATGATATGGATATATCTCCTATACTCAATGTTGCTGATTTATACAAGTATCATGAATTAGATGATGAAATGGTTGTACTTGATGATTATTCTAAGAAATAGTTTGAAGAAGTTGAACAGATATTGGAATAGAGAGTTTTCAAGAGTACACGAGGAAAAGATTACTATGAGTATTTGGTGAAATGGAAGAATAAACCAATTGAAGATGCCACATGGATTTCACAATCTAAGTTGGATTCAACTTAGGTTGTGACACATGCATGATTTAGGAGAATCATTTTCTCCAACTTTGGTTGTTTGATGCAAGAGCATCTTGGGTTTCTTTGCATTCCTGCACTCTTGTTCTTTCTGTCTATTACTACCGAGTTCTTAGTGGACGCTGAGCATTTAGTTGATGCTAAGTCACTCCTTTGATTGCCGAGTTCTCGTAGTTGCTGAGTGAACTCTTTGAATGCCGAGTCATTCTTAGTTGCTGCTAAGTTCCTTTGGTTACTGAGTGAGTTCTTTCATATGCCAAGTTCATTTGGTTACTAAGTGATTTTTGTTTGTCGTCAAGCATTGGAGGATGCCAAGTTTGAAATTGTTACTGAGTGATTTCTTTGGATGCCTAGTTTGTGGTGGTGTTGAGTGCTATTTTTCTACATGGTCTTCTTTATTTGAGTTATCTGTGTTTGGTTCCAGTTTGGGCCAACTTTTCTTGCATTTAATTTTCATTAATATCTGTTATGGGCTGACTTGTGGCTTTCTATGTTCTAAAATCTTCTCTAAGCTATTTTGGCAAGTATTTAAAGAGGTCTAGGTTTGAGTTTAGAAGGGGGAAGTGAATAAGTAGCAAGAGACTTAGAGGATCAAGTAAAAGGATGCTAACTTGAAGTTGGTTTTCTGGATTTGAATCTATTTGTAATTGGCCATAACCCAGAAGGCCTTACAGCCGAGCATGTATGAAGATATTTTGATGAATCAATGAAAGTATTTCTCTCTTCTTCCTCATTTGGCTTTTATTCCTTATGTTTGCTTCTATTGTGTTAACTCTTGTAGGGTGGTTTGGATAGCTAGGTGAGCCTTGGCCCTAGTTATTCACCCCTTGCCTATGCCAGAAACTTTGTGGAAACATGTATGATTTTTCAAAGGGCCAAAGGAAGGACTACAAGTGCAAGGCTTTATCGACCCTCACCAATACCATCTACACCCTAGGAAAGAATAACAATGGATGTTGTAATGGGGCTTCCATGGACACAAAAGGTGCATGACAGTGTATTTGTTGTAGTAGATAGGTTTAGTAAAATGGCTCACGTCTTACCATGTAAGTCAACCAATGATGCTTCTCATATAGCAGATCTCTTTTTCAATGAAGGGATAAGGATTCACAGGCTACCTCTCAACGTAGTTTCAGACAGGGATGTGAAGTTTGTAGGACACTTTTGGAGAACTTTATGGAGAAACGTTGGAACCAATTTATCATTCTCATTAGCCTGCCACCCTCAAACTAATAACTAAACAAAGGTAGTTAATAGAACATTGGGCAATAAATTGTTAAGAACACTTACAAGACAACATGCAACAAAATGGGATGTAATCCTACTCCAAGCTAAATTTTCATATTATAACTCCATCAATAGAAGTATAGGAAAGTCACCATTTAAAGTGGTGTATGGAATTTATCCTAAGGGATCTTTGAGTTAAGAGATATGAGTTCACAGTAGCACGTTA
This sequence comes from Cupressus sempervirens, assembly GCA_028749045.1. NCBI lineage: Eukaryota > Viridiplantae > Streptophyta > Pinopsida > Cupressales > Cupressaceae > Cupressus > Cupressus sempervirens. Next base: position 193,306,490 of record CM053792.1, read on the forward strand.
GTGCCCAAGGAGAATAATTTTCTACAACCATAAAAGAAATCCATGATGAAGTCAAACCAAAACTCCAAAAAACCTTTGACAAGTAAAAGAAGCATGCAGATTAGAAATGAAAACACTCAAAACTTGAAGTGGGAGATTTAGTATGGGAAAATCTCTAGAAAGAGAGGATACTAAAATATAAATCTACCAAGCTTACGGTGAGAACACTAGGTCCTTGTCAAATATTGAAGAAGTTTGGGACCAATGCTTATGAGATTCGATTGCCATCTAAGATTGGCATCTCTCTAATCTTCAACATAGCAAACCTCACACCATTCAAAGCAACCAATGAAGAAATTGATATAGGATAGATTGCTAATACAGAAGACATTAAACATCTACCATTTATGAAGACACCACAAGTAGAAAGGATACTTGACACCAAAGTCATCAAGTAGACAAGAGGAAAGGAATCCAAGCCGTATTTGGTAAAACCCAAAGGTTATTTGGATGTAGATGTTGTGTGGATGACTGAACAAGATATCAAGAAGTAGGGTACCACTCTACAAGAGCTCATCTCAAGTGGGCTTGAGATAAAATTTCCTGGGGAGTATGCTACAAGAGCACCCACATAAAGTTAATTTGGATGTGATTTCTATATGAGATGACTTGAGGAATTTCTCTCGATTTTGTCATCAGGATAAGATCTTTTCTTGGGATTTGCTCTGACTATTGTGGGGCATTCTTCCCTATTCTATATTGATCTAGAATATTCTATAAGCCATTTTGGGGGGAAGTCTTTTTGGGTCAATTTTCCTATTTTGTAATAATCTAGAATATTTCATAGACCATCCTAGCAAGTATAAATATAGTTTTTATGTTTAGGTTTAATCAAGTTTTTGGATACAAAATTATGCAGAGAAGAAATATGTATAAGAGCAAGTGTATATATTGTTCATTTGATAAATCAATCAGAAGAATATTATTATCTATCTCTTTCTGGTGTTGATTCCTTTTGTTTTTTCTTCCATTGAGTTTATCTCTATATTAGGATATTGTATTTATCCACAACATAGTCTTGTAGAACCTAGAATCACCTCCATACCTCACATAAGATCTGAGATACTCCCCATCAAAGATCACTACCTTATGCAATTTAGTGATTCTTAGGTATGATTTAGCTTAGTTTTCCTAAGAATGTTCAAACACTCAATGGGATGATAGCTTAAAATAGATAGCTCAATTCCATGATGAATGGTGAGAGATTCGATAGCTAGCATCTTTGTGCCAACACTACAAGTTTTTGTATCACCCAAGATGGAGCCACAAAATCTAAATAGAATTAGATCTCCAAAAAGAGAGAGTGGTTATTATAGGTCTTTCACTCAATGGGATGAGAGGTTCTTTGGGCTAGGGTTTACCTAGAGCTAACAGAATAGATAGTTCGATGCCATGATGAATGGTGAGAGAGATTCGACAATTGGCACCTTTGTACTAGCTAACACTATAAGTTTCAGCATCACTCAAGATGGGGCCACAAAATCTAAATGGAATCAAATCTCCAAAAAGAGAGAGAAGTTATTGTAGGTCTTTGCAACATGGTCCTATAGTAGCCAAAATCACATCCATACCTCATACGAGATTTGAGATATACCTTGTCAAAGATCACTGCCCTATGGCATTTAGTGACTCTTAAGGATGGTTCATTTTAGCATGCCTAAGAATGTTTGAGCATTCAATGGGATGAGAGATTCTTGGGGCTAGGGTTTACCTAGCTAATTAGAGATAAAAAAATAGACATTTTGATCCCATGATGAATGGTGAAAGAGATTCAGTAGCTAGAACCTTTGTACTAGCCAACACTACAAATTTCAGCATCACTCAAGATGGGGCCACAAAATATAAATAGAATAAAATCTTTGAAAAGAGAGTGAGTTTATTGTAGATCTCTATAACATGGTCCTATAGCATCTAGAATTGCATCCATACCTCGCACAAGCTCTGAGATATGCCCCATCAAAGATCGTTGCGCTATGACATTTAGTGACTCTTAGGGACGATTTGATTCAGCATGCTTGAGAATGTTTGAGTGGTCAATGGTATAGGAGGTTCTTGGGGATAGGGTTTACCTATCCACCTAGAGCTAACAGAATAGATAGTTTGATCCCACAATGAATGGTGAGAGAGATATCAGCAAGATATATTTGCATAGGCCACCTTGTACAAGATATGAGCAAAAGTTGCTAATTAGTCCTTTGATTTTTTGGTCAAGATACCCAAGGATTATGTGTTTTTAGTTGTTTTTTAATAATTTGGAACCTTTTCCAAGTCTTAGAAGTGAAATTTAGTGAACTTTGCAAAAGTTGCACTTTTTGTGCAAAATTACAAAAGTTGTAAAAGTTGCTTAAAAGTGAAAATCTGATTGGAAAGCTTCTAACCTTTGAAAATATGTTTCCCATGCTCATATACCTGAGCATGGACAGTCATAACTTCCCAAACTTACATTTGCAACTTTTTTGCAAAAATTGCAAAAGTTTCTCAAGCAACATTGCAACTTTTGAGCAATTTTTTCTCTTTACATATTTAGGTCAAATGGGTCCATCTAGGATTATTCTAGGACCCTAGTTAAGATTCCTAGTACCTATTAGGAAATGAAATACCTTAGTTTCCCATTACTATTAAAAGGCAATGAATAAGCAATTGGCTACTAGCTATAGATATTTCAAAGACATTGAAAACAATATATGTTATTCTTTAAAAAAAAATGAGGTATCAATTCTGAAAATAACATTGAAATGATTCTCATTAGTGGAATGGCTAAGAACTACCATTTTAATATAGTGACAAACAATTTGCCTAACTCCCCATGCCTTCTCATTCCTACAGAGGAAAGCTTAATATACAAAGGAATATATACAAAGGAATTGCAGCTACATCCATTAAATATACAAAGGAAGATATAGAAAAGCTCCTTAATAGAGAGATTAATTTGAGAGAAAAGGACATTTTAGAAGAAAATTTTTATCTTGGTGCCATCTAGGGTATGCTAATTACTTAGGATGAAGAGACAAAACCTACAGCTATTGGGAAAGAGTGCACATGTAGACAAGCATACATAGAATTATCCATGGAGAAAAGTGAAGTGAAGCCTCAAATTGGCTTATTAGTAGGCAAAGAATCTAGTCACACACTTCATTATAGCACCATAGATGTTTCAATTAGAAATGCTTATTTATCAATGGCCTTGCATTTATAAGACTTGGGGACTTTTTAGCAACTTTGCAAAAATGCGTCAAATACTTTCAAATCCTTTCCTCTAATGGCTAGGTAGTTTAAACTAACCATGTAACCATTAGAGAAGTCCTATAAACCCCTATAAGCTGATGATAGGAAGCACAATTGTAATTTGGCATTGAAATCGATACAAATCAACATTTTTCCTTACAAAACACTTGTTCTAGACCATTGTATGGAACTATACGAATGAGGAGGAATGTTCCAATGGATCTAGAAGTTGGAGAGTTTTATCTATTTCATTTTGCATCAAATCTCATGTTCTAATTCATCATAGGTTGAAAGTTATCAAATTTTTTTGCTTGTTGCCTAAGATTCAACTTAGAAATCAGCACTTTGCTAGGTCTGGGTCATTTTGACACATTCCACCATGGAAAATTGATGCCCTTTGGTGGAATGCAAGGTGTAACAATGTGATTTCAGATTTTTCAAGTTGTTTTCTAGGAAGTGCAAGGAATTGAGTTCGCCACCATACCCTAGGTGTGCATCACCATGAGTACACCATACAACATTTGTAACAATCCCTTCTAGTTTGAGTTGGATTAATTAGAGGCCAAAACCTTCAATTTTTGTTTCTTTTACATGCCCCCACATATCTTAATAGTTTTATTGAGTTTCTCTTTTGTAGAAAAAAAAGTTGCAGAGTAAATGGGGCCCTAATTAAGCTTTGAAATCTAGTCTAATGTTGCAACAACACCAACCTATGTTCCTTTACATCCTTGGGTGCTTTAACATGTTTTATAAAACCCAAAAGGGTATCCAAATAATTGGTCAAGTCACCATGTTGATTGGAAAAATTTAAACTTATGCCTTATTCTTATTCTAGGAGGGCTATAAGCCAATTAAATAGTTTTCAAAGCAACTTGATGCTATAAGTTGTCTTTCATGAACTAAATCATTGATTCATGTTGATTACAACCTAAACAGGCCATATCAATGAATGTAGGCCACCACTAGTCTTTGTATCTAGTTTTTGGGGTTTCATCCCTCTTTGGCTAAGGGAATCCATTAGTGCATTTTGAGTTTTTGGTGCTTAGAACTTTGGTAGACCTAGTAATTAAGTTAGCTTTTCTTGTAGGGTTGTGATAACCTTCCTATAAGCCCATCTCCATACCTATGATAGGTATTTGGCACTAGGACTCTTCACCTTGGGTTTTGAGGGAATTTGAGAACTTCTATTGTTCCTTATTGTTTGAAGACTTCTACTGCCTACTACTACATCAATGACCAATATGTTGCTTGAGTAAAGGGGATTCTAGTTTATTAAAGTATCTTTATGATCCCACTTGCATTCGGTTACTATTTTTTGAGTGGCTAGTTAGTTGCTTTGGTGTGGGATTTCTGTAATATATAATGTCCTCATACAAGTACATGCCATTTTTTGTAAACATTTTCTATTAAAAAGGATTAGTGAGCAATATCTATAATGTCCAATTTTGGGACTAAAGAATATAACTATTAAAATTTCAAAGCTTCCATGCTATTGTAACGGAGATTATCTACAATATCATTTTTCTACTTTTTATTTGGTTAATAATACTATATACATATGTAAGAATAATCCGGTTCATATATATATCTAGTTCTTAATTGTCTGACTATTATGAATGACTTATTTCCTTTGGTTTGCAAAAATATTTGTTGTATACAATACTCAATATTTTTATTCCTTTATATTTTTTATTCGTTAATGTTCATATATGCATATATATCCTTCAATGATGTTCCTTTTCTTTATTGGATGCACTTATCGGACATGTTCTAGCTTGCCTAGAACAAGAGGTTAAAATTACTTCCCAACTTATTGAAGGGCCCTTCTTTTGCCACAATATATTGCATTGTGTATACTCACTATCCCCAAGAGGCCGTACAAATCCAATAGTAAGATAGTGAGTTACACCATTATTAATACAAGTTGCTGAAAATAGGACAGTAGACCAGTGAAAAGAGAAGGATTTTTAAAACTATGAAAAGAAAAAAAATCAAACAAAACTTCCTAAAAAGAAAAATTTCTAAACAACCCAATCTACCATGGAAACTAGTATAGTCTACAAAAACATTGTCAAAAATTCCTTAAAACTTAGAAACTCAGTAATTTTGACTTCAAATATCATGCTATAGCATGCTGACTATACACAATGATATTAACTTCTCTGATTTTAGGGTTTGGAAAGTCTTTATATCTCCTCCTAGATCTTTACCCTTCATCCTTATGGTTTGCATTGACCTCCTTCAATTTTTAAGAGGAAAAGATCCATAATTTCTTGCAAAATTGCAATACAACAACTTTTGCAATTTTTCTTGCTTGCTCTTCTTAACACTTCTAACTTGTTATTTAGGCTATCCTTTAGAAATTCCATGCCATGGACCCTTCCCTAAGCTAATGACTCATCTCTTAGGTTACTCATTACCCTATGCTAAGGTATGCCTTGACTTTTAGCCCAAAGTAATGACTCTTCTAAGGACATTAAATGACATCCAATACCCTAACTACCACACTTAGGTCCAATGACCCTTATTCTACTTACAAGGCTCACTTAGAGAATAACACAACAAAAATGAAAAGGTGAGGGCCCTATGACTCAAGGTTCCCTTGCACCTCTCTCTCTCTCTCTCTCTCTCTCTCTCTCTCTCTCTCTCTCTCTCTACTTATTTAATCTAATGAACCAACTAGATCTACTCTACATTTTAATGTCTCAAGTATTGCCTTGTGGTCTAACTCAAAATTTTTTTAAAGAGTCTTATTATGTGGTTTTCCACCATATTTTATCAAGTGGACATTTGATGTGACAATAAGGTTTGAATAATGAAGAATCTTCCTCTCTATTTGCCAATCCTTGAATAACCACATGTTAGGGTTCTTCATTGAATATCATGTAAGCTATGTGCCAATTAAAAGCACCACACTAATATGGTACTCTAAAACTTCACCATCTATAATTGAATGATCCAATAATAGAAAAAGCATGGCCTACAATGATAAATGTACAAAATGTGGTCATTAATTTAAAAAATACTTAGGTAAAAGTTATAATGTTACATATTGAAATTACAAAGATATATATTATAAGGTTGCACTAGATCAGACAAGTGATCAAAGTCAATGGAGGAATCTGTCTCTACCATTTATAGTGTTTGAGGGGGATGATAGGTGTCAATTGGGTCCAAAACCTATATATCCAAGTTGTCGACCCATTCAGTCAACTGACACTCATCCCAATTTTCCTCTGCACATGATGGAAAATAGCATGCCATTTTTTCATGTGTAGATTCTCCATGAAACTTCATCAAAGCTTCTAAAAGAGTGCAACTCACTTGATCTTGTTAGTGTGCAACTATCCTTATATAGTCCAATGTTAATATTATTTATTAACCAAAAAAATCCATGAACTATAGACTCACCTTCCTTACCTAGATGCATTGTAGCATTACACCATTGGATGATGGATTTTACATCTATCAATATTGTTTCATCTTTGTACTTTAGTTTTTCACAAGCTAAGGCTATTTTGATGCATGTCCCTACACCATCATGCTCTATCTTTCCATGAACAACCTTTGTGAAATTTCACATATATTGAATTCTAGACAACCTATACATCCTACTCAACCAATAGAACATCCATGCATTCTTGAATTGAGATGCACAATTGTCTAACCAAATAATGTGTTGACAATTTGGTATTCCCATATTAGCCAAATCTCCATAAAATAGTTGAAAACAACCATGTACAAACTTAGTAGAATGTCATCGATCATCGCTGATGTAAAAATGGTACTCCCTCAAAATCTTCCTATCATCCTCTATACTTGTAGGTGAATTCATGAATGTTATGTGAACAAATATGAAAACCTATTGAGAAATATAATACTTTGCTTACACCTCATTTTGTGGTTGTGGTGTGTAGTTCTCTATGAAGTTAACAACTAAAACAATGGTATCTAGTGGAAATTTATCCTTGCACAAATTAAATTGCAAATCTAGCCATTGAGCTCTATGTGTATGCCTTGCATATTCATAAATAATCTTTTGATGAAAAATATTCATGAACTCTTACACTATCCATATGTTCACAACTTGATAAAAGTTGCAAAGAACCACAAAATAAGCATGTACCATCCAAGCATTATGTCTTGTAAAATTGTTGGCAGTCTCCTATTACACATAAAATGTTGGATATGAATTCTCTTGAAGATCTAGGTGGCTCATTTATGTCTTAATCCTACAAAGCAAACATAGAATGCAAAAACACACATATATGCCAAAAAACTTGAAAATGGTTAGAAAATTTAGTATGTATCCTACAACAAGAAGTTGTGTGTGTGTGATTTATCTTCACATAAAATGAATTACCCATCTCAAAAATTTGACTTATTCAAATTTGAGGATACATACCAATAAATTTTGTAAAAAATTATGTCTGAGTTCAGTCTGAATTTTTTTTCGCAATGGGTTTTGATTTAGGCTACCAATCCTCCTTCTTACAACATCTCTTTGATTAGGGGAAACATGTGTGTTATTTTTTCAAAAATCTTTGATCAATGATTTTAAAGCTTCACTAATTTCTTTATCCTTTCATGATAGTCTATCCCTAAATGTCCATAACTCATTTTTTGTTGGATCTTCCAATCTCTCATGCCTTAATATCTCTCTCCTTAGAGTGCCTCTACCAATTTTCAATTTTTTGCTTGTCTTTCTCATGGTTCAAGATTTCTTCATTTGGGTACTTTCTATTGTCGATGTAAGTACTCATCTTGTGATATTACTATCTTTGGTGCATGATTTAGAACCCACTTTGTCAGAAAAAACTCATTAGATTCTCTATCATACTTATTTCATTTGAATCATCCATTGTTCTTAGCCCAAGAATCTTCATGATAGGCCTAAATTTCAAATTCCTCATCATTTTAACAAATAATTGGCATTGAACTATAATATTTAATTCTTTAAAGAATAATCTCCACATACGATTAACTATTTTTTGAAAAGTATGCTTGCTAATCTTGTCAGGCATTGATTTCAAAATATTAGTATCAATATCAATCAAATATTTTGGTTTTCTAAAATCAAATTTATAGGTGTTATAATCTCTTCCATTCTATGAACATTTTGAACATCAACATAAGTTTGAGTGTTTTGTGTACCTTGAATTGAAGATGATGTGCCTTGGCAATAAGATGCAAAAGATGGAATATCACCTACTTGATATGTTGATGTTGTGTCTTCAACATGACATGATGGAGTGTGTACATCGTCAAATGTAAAAATTATCCTCTCTTCAATATGAGAGGATGATATGACTCCAACATTAGAAGATGGTGTAGCTTCACAGTTCAATTATCTTCTTGAGCATAACAGTCTCATTCGTTCTCTTTGTCTTTCCAATTCTTCCTCTTTGTTTCTTTGTATTAGTGGTTCTTGTTCCTCTTCAAAAGACAATTCTTCATTATTATTTTGCAATTTTCTTTGTTCACATAGTAGTTTCATTTTATCTCTTTTAATTTCCAAATCTCTCTCCCTTTCTTTTGTTCTTTGAGTTTTTGGTTTCTTCCTTGGCATGATGATGATTTCTATATGTCAAATTATTCAAACATCTAAATTACTTACAATTTTTAAGTTACAAATAATTCAAATAAATATAAAAACTAGAATTATTTCAATGAATACACATTATACATTAAACAACTTATAAAATTTTTAACTATTTCCAAATAACAATTCATTCAAACATGCAAATTTCAATGAATTCATTATATATTAAACAACTTGTCAAATTATAATCAAACTTGTCCCTATATAGTAACAAAGAATATTTAAAAAGGACTACACTAAACTTTTATATAGAAAGAATATTCAAAAAGCCTTCAAATAGTGTATCCAATGTTTGAATTTGGTGTTTGCTAGCTTCAAATAGAATAAAAGAATGTTCAAAAAGCCTTCAAATAGTGTATCCAATGATTGAATATATTGTTTGCTAACTTCCAACAGCATGAAACCCAAGTTTTCTATTGGAACAATAGAACACACAATAGACAAAAATAGAATATAGATTAGTAGGGACCCAAACTTTCGTTATGATCATTTTTTTGGTGTTTTCATATAGTGTGTATGCACTATAGTGCATAGCCACTATAAATTGCATGCACACTATAGTACATATGCAATATGTAAAAAATAACTTCTCCCTATCCCACCATCCCTCATCCCCTACTCTCTCTCCCTATACTCTCTCACTCTCTCTCCTCTCCCATCCCTTGCTCTCTCTCTCTTGCTCTCTCTCTGCCACTCCCTCTTCAACTACCTACTCTTTCTCTCTAACTGTCTATCTCTCCCTTTCTCTAATCTCAATCTCTCCTTACTATGTCTCACTCTCTCTCTCCTCTCCCATCCCCTACTCTCTCTTACTCTCCCTCTCCCACTCCCACTCCCACTGCCTACTCTCTCACTCACACAAACTCTCTCTCCTATCCTCTACTCTCTCTCTCTCTCTCTCTCTCTCTCTCTCTCTCCTCCCTTCCTCTCTCTTTCCCACTACTTACTCTCCCTCACTCTCTCCCATCCCCTACTCTCTCCCCTCTCCCATCTTGTACTCTCTCTCACAAACACACACACTCCCATCCCATCCTCTCCTCTCTCTCTCTTGCTCTCACTCTCGCACTCCATCTCCCATCCCCTACTCACTCTCTCTTACACACACTCCCATCCCTCCTCTCTCTCCCTCTCTCCCTCTCCCACTCCCTCTCCCACAACCTACTCTCTCTCACACACTCTCTCTCCCATCCCCTACTCTCTCTCTCGGGATACTCTCTCTCTCTCCTCTCCCATCCCCTACTCTCTCTTTCACACCCACTCCCATCCCCTACTCTCTCACACACAAACTCCCATCCCCCCCCCCCTCTCTCTCTACTCTTTGACACTCTCTCTATCTTCCATCCCCTACTCTCTCTATCTCATTCTCCTACCCCCTACTCTCTCACTCTCTCTCCCATCCCCTCCTCTTTCTGTCCCAGCTACTACTCTCGCTTTCTCTCTCACATACACACACTCCCATACCCTACTCTCTCTCTCCTTCTCTCTCTCTCTTTTGCTCACTCTCCCTCTCCCACTCCCTCTTCCACCACCTACTCTCTCTCACTCACACACACTCTCTCTCCCATCCCCTAATCTCTCTCTCTCTCTCTCTCTCACTACCTACTCTCTCTCTCACTCTCACTCTCTCTTCCCTTACTCTATCTCTCTCTATCTCTCTTTATCTCTACCCTCTCCCATCCCCTACTCTCTCACACACACACATACTCCCATCCCCCCTCCTCTCCTCTCCCTCTCTCACTCTCACTCTCTCACTCCCTCTACCATCCCCTACTCTCTCTCTCACACACAGACTCCCATCCCCCCCCCCTCTCTCTCTCTCTCTCTCTCTCTCTCTCTCTCTCTCTCTCTCTCTCTCACTCTCACTCTCCCACTCCCTCTCCCACTTCCTACTCTCTATGTCACTCTCTCTTCCCCATCCCCTATTCTCTCTCATTCTCCCACCCCTTACTCTTTCTCTCATCCCCTTCTCTCTTTCTCCCACCCCCTACTCTCTCTCACTCTCTCTTCCATCCCCTACTCTCTCTCCTCTCCCATCCCCTACTCTGTCTTACACACACTCCTATACCCCTTCTCTCTCTCCCTCTCTACCTTTCCCACTTCCTCTCCTAGTACCTACTCTCTCACTCTCTCTCTCCCATCTCCTACTCTCTCTCTCTCTCTCTCTCTTTCTCTCTCTTGAGCTACTCACTCTTTCTCCTCTCCTATCCTCCACTCTCTATCTCACACATAGACACTCCCATTCCCCTCTCTCTCCATCTCCCTCTCCCACTCTTCCCACTGCCTACTCTCTCTCCTTCTCTACTCTCTCTCACACTCTCTCTCATTCTCCTGCCCACTACTCTCTCTCACTCTCTCTTACATCCCCTACTCTCTCTCTCACACACTTCCATCCTCCTACTCTCTCTCCCTCTATCTCTATCTCACTCTCCCTCTCCCACTGCCTACTCTCTCTCTCACTCACACACACTCTCTCTCTCCCATCCCCTACTCTCTCTTTCTCACTCTCTCTCACTCTCTCTCCCATCCCCTACTCTATGTCACCTCTACACACTCCCATCCCCCCTCTCATCTCTCTCTCTCTCTCTTGTTATTGCTCTCCCACTCCCTCTCTCACTACCTACTCTCTCTCCCCTATCCCCTACTCTCTCTCTCTCTCCCTCCCCCACTATCAACTCTCTCCCTCACTCTCTCTCATCCCTTACTCTCTCTCTCTCTCTCTCACTCACTCACTCTCACTCACCCACTCTCTCTCCCACTACTTACTCTCACTCTCTCCCTCATTCTCCCACCCCCTACTCTCTCTCTCTCATCTCATACTCTCTCTCTCTTCCTCCCACCCCCTACTCTCTCTCTCTCATCACTTATTCTCTCTCTATTCCACCCATGCTCTCTCTATCTCCCACCCACTACTATCTCTCTCCAATCCCCCCTCTCTCTCACTATCCCTCTCCCACTCACTCTCCAACTTCCTACTCTCTCTCACATCCCTCTCTCTCTCTCTCTCTCTCTCTCTCTCTCTCTCTCTCTCTCTCTCTCCCTCCCTCCCTCCTATACCATACTTTCTGTCTCTATCTCTGTCTCCCACCCCTTACTCTCTCACTATCTCTCCCTCTATACTCTTTTTCTCTCCCATCCCCTACTCTCACTCTCTCTCTCTCTCCCATCCCCAACGCTATCTCTCTCACACACACTCCCATCCCTCCCCCTCTCTCTCCCCCTCTCTCTCTTACACACACAACCATTCCTTCTCTCTAACTCTCTCCCATCCCCTACTCTCACTTTCTTCCTCTCCATCCCTCTCTCACTATCCCACCTTCTCTAATTCCCTACTCTCTCTCTTTCTCTATTTCTCCCTTCCTCTCTTCCTATCCCAAATCCTACTCTCTCCCCATTTGCAAATCTCTCTCCTTCCCTCTCTATTAAATATAGGCTTCAAGAGTGCATGCATACTAAAGTGTGGATGCACTAATAAGGCCTAAATTTAAAAAATCTTTAAATAGTGCATGCCCACTATAGCGCACATCTAATATTTAAAGCTTTGGATTCTACCAAGCCTAAGGCTTGGTTTTCCTTTCAGGATCCAACCCAAATGTTTGGAGTCTCTAAGTTGGTCTAAGACGTGTTTTCTTGCAAACATACAAAAAATGATTGATTTTTCTTTTGTGCTCTCCTTCAAGTTTCCTCATGGTTGAGTATCAATAAAATCATGTTACATGACATTGTAGGTCTCTGTGTTAGCTATATAACCATATAATTTATTTTTTATTTGAACTATTTCAAGCCTTTAAACTATAATTTTTTTTGAATGTATGCCCATTTTCTGTCAAAAACCAACATGTACTAATTAGGCTATAGATTTTAGCTCATTCATTGAATTTCACAACAACTTGGTTTTTTAAATACTAGACTCCATTCTACACACTTTGAAAAAAAAAATTAATTTTAGATTAGTTTTTCAATCATTCCTAGGGGGAGCACATAGATATTTCACATTTTTGGGATGTGTTTAATTAAAAAATTTATTAAAAAAAATCATTATAAAATTATGACAAAAATTTGGGATAGACTATACAGTGTTAGGTAACTTTTGACTAGAGTGATTAAAGAATTTCAAAAAAATAAGTTAAATTTTGGGGCGGGGGGCGCACTTTGTACTATATTATATTTTTCCTATATAAATAGTACCACTTTTTGTGGCCCCCTTTTCACCATTTTGAAAAAAAATTAGTAGCTTAGAAACTAGATTCAAAGGACTACTACTTTTGCTTTTGTCACATCTTAAATTTTTGAGCATAACTATTGTCAAATTCTTGTTGAAGTTTAGAAATTGTTGATTTCCTAAAAAGGGTGTCCACTTATACCCCCTTTTGGCACCACAATTTGGTGCACTTACCTAGTATATATCTTGTTTTTCTTGTTTACATTTTAAGTGCATTTCATGTATTTCATTTTAATTTAATTTGCATCTAAAATGATGCAAAGTGCTCACACCAAGATTCTCAACAAGAACACTTTTAATACAAACTACCTTTCCCACCTTCCAAAGTGTCTTCAAAGACTCTTTCAAAATTGGTTACAACATTGAACAAACTTCTACCCAACTTCACAAAACTACTTGATCACTTTCCCTATTCAAGAATTGTGAAGCAATAAGGGAAAAATGAGAAAATTTGAAAAATGGATCATAATCAACTTCTTACTTCAAACTAACAACATAAACACTTCAAGGAACACCTAATAACTATCTCAAAAACTTTAGTTTTTCATCTATTCTATCTTTCCAAGATATTATTCAGCATTCTATGAGCGAAAACAATCTTCCAACATTATAACACTATATTTTCTTTGCAACATATAATTTGTTGATTTTCAGACAACTCTTCACAAGGGGAAGTGATTATGTTTCAAACCCATGAAATGGTTATTAAGAAAACCAAGAAGATCTTTAACATCTTTTGCTAACTCCATTTAGTGATAACATGCAGCTAAATTTGTATTTCATTCTAATAAATTATAGGTTTTCTATTCTAAATAGAAAGTAACAATATTTAGAAATAACTCAATGATCCTATATGAAAGTTTAACATTAGTAGTGATTCCTTGCCATATAAAAAGAACTTAATAATAAACAACACCTTATGCCTCCTCTAAATTCATAGAGGATATTTTCATCATTTGACATCCATTCCAACTAAATACTAGTTGGTTTGATTGGTTACAAGGTTAATTTCAATGTTTTCCAAAAAAATCCTAAATTGCCAAAAGTTGTTAGCAATTTTTATTGCAAAATGTAATTTTTACACTAACTCTTCTTAGAACTTAACCAAGTGGTTTTTGGTAACACATAGGACCTATATAAGGTGTAATGACTCTGATAACACTCATTATGTCTACTTATTATCAAAAATAATAGAAAAATAAAAATCCTTAGGACTAAGGGAACTTGGTTTTATAGGTGACCTCAAGTCCCTTGACCTTAAAAACAAGGATTACCTTATTACCATAAAAAATAACATGTTCAAAATGAGGTGTATGATCACCCCTTTACATTCTAGCATGATTCTCTACCATTGGATGAGATGGCATATCCAATTGCCACCTAGATGCCCTCGACCACAAGTTTCAACATCACCCGAGATGGGGTCGTAAAATCTTAATAGAATCAAAACTCCAAAAATTGAGAGAGATTATTGTAGGTATCTACAACATGGTCCAATAGCACCCAAAATTGGAACCATACCTTGCACGAGCTCTGAGATATGCCTCATCAAATATCACTACCCTATGACATTTAGTGACTGTTAGGGATGATTGAGTTTGGTGTGCCTAAGAATATGTGAGTGCTTAATGGGATAGAAGGAGATTGGGGCTAGGGTTTTCCTATCCACTTAGAGCTAATAGAATAGAAAATTTAATCCCACAGACAATGGTAAGAGATATTCAGCAATAAGCACCTTTGTATTGGCCTACACTACAAGTTTCAACATCACCCAAGATAGGACCGCAAAATTTATACAAAATTAGATCTCCAAAAAGCGAGAGAGGTTATTGTAGATCTCTGTAACATGGTCCTTAGCACCCATAATTGCATCCTTACCTAGCACAAACTCTAAGATATGCCCTATCAAAGATTTCTTGCCCATGGCATTTAGTGACTCTTAGGGATGATTCTATTATGTGTGCTCCAGAAGATTTGGGCACTCAACAAGATGAGAGGAGCTTGGGCCTATGGTTTACTTGGCCACATAGAGCTAAGAAAATAGATAGTTCAATCCCATGATGAATGGTGAGAAATTTGATAGCAAACACCTTTGTACTAGCCAACACTACTAGTTTCTGTAAACACCTAAAAATCCTTTAGAAAATAAAGTAATTTTATTTTCTGAAAAAAGTCTTTGATGACATCATCATTTATTAATTATTTATTTATTTAATAAATTTATTTATTTTTATGCCATTAAATCCCTTTATCTTAATTAAAAATATTTAATTAAGGAATCCCTCCCAAAAATGTTTAAATCTTATTTAAACATTATTTGCTTATTTATTAATTATTTAATTAATAAATTGACCAAAAATCTCAAAATAAAATTTTTTTTTTTCTTCTCAAAACTTGGCCAATTTCCTTAATACCACTAACCTCTTCCACAATCTTCTAATCCTTCTTTAATTTTGATTAAAGGCTAATCCCATCATTTCCTACCCCTAATCCCAACTCAAAATATTTAATTAAAATTAAATATTAATCTTCATATTTATTAATTATGTTTTAATTAATATCTCCTCAACCCAAACCTTTAAGATAAATAAACTTTATTTATCCTCATCCTAAAAAGTTCTAGACTCTTCTAGAAGGTCTTCATCCTCATCTTAAGCCTATCTCTAATCCTCCATTTAGCCTAATCCACCCCATCCACCCATACTAACCAAGTTTAGCTACTAACTCACCCACCCTCATTAAATGCCATCCACTTGCCCATCTCTAACATCCCTAATCTAATCCTAAACCACTTCTAATCATACCCTTAATCATTTGCACAATCTTAAACAAGCTTAAGACTTTTCTAAGCCAAGCCAAAGTCTTCCCTCAAAATATCCCAACCACCAAGCCATAAATGCTCTTACAAAGTCATAAATGACTCTTACAAGCCCATTCATTGCTCTTACAAGCTATTATGAGGGTCTTTATGAGCTTTGAGCCTCCTTTTTTGACCCCTCAACCCCTCTTTCTCTAACCAATGATCCTGTGACATGTGTCACTCTTTGATTGGCTATAAGGAAGTATAATCCATGTGCTTTCCTCTCATGCAATCTGAGCCCTCCATAAGCTTTTCTCCATCCTTGCATCTTAGCCCTCAAACCCTCAAGCCCTTAGCCTATAAATTGGATCCCCTCCCAAGCCATATCATCACAATCCTTAAGCTAAAGTTATAATGTTATTTTGGGGAGCCAAAATCCATACTTATTACATACATCCACATCCAAATCCCAACATCCATTGAAGCAAATTTGAAGCTATTTGAGCATACATACCAATCCTTTACTTAGACTCATCTACCAAGCAAAGAGTGAAATCTTATTGGGAGAGTCTACTCATTTGGCTCACATTCCTAATTAGGAGTTCCTCTGTAGTCTCTCATATATGTTATATTGATCTTGTTAGTTAATGTTTTGGTTTCTAAAATAGATTAGTGTTTTTTTGCTAACATATTAGTGTATACATTTTGGCATGCTCGGTGGAACCCCACTATGGGTCATTCATTCATCCATTTCAATCCATGTTTTGTTCTTACAAACTAACCATCTAATAGTTGTTTTTGTTTGAGTGGGTTGTATGGTGTTTTCTTTGTTTTTGCAGGTTGAAGGATGCACTTGGGAAGAAAACATATCCTCAAAAATCCAAAAAATACCAAGAAAATAATAATTTTTTTAGAAAAACTCACACCCATAAGTTTTGTTCACACAGTGTCGTCTTTGTAGATTAGTGTCTTCGCCTGGTTGTCTGTCATCTTCACCAGCTTAACTGTCATCTCTGCCAACCTAACTGTCATCTCCGCAGTTCAACATCTCCACCTGGTTTCTAATTATCTTTGCCACCAACCTAACTGTCATCTCTATAGTTTGGCATCTCCACCTGGTTTCCTATTGTCTGTGCTGCCAAACTTAACTATCATCTCTGCCTGGTTGTCTGTCATCTCTGCTAGCTTAGCTATCGTCTGTATCTGACTAATTGTCATCTTTGCAGTTTAGCGTCTTCGCCTGGTTTCCAGTTGTCTTCACCGCCAACCTAACTATCATCTTCACATTTTGGCATCTCTGCCTAGTTTCCTATTGTCTTCGCCTGGTTAACTGTCATCTCCAGAATTTAGCATCTCTGTAGTTTAGCATCTCCATAGTTTGGCATCTCCACCTACTTAACTGTCATCTCCGCCTGGTTATTGTTGCTTATCTACACCATCATCATTTCTATTTTAGCATCTCTGTTCCTGCACTTTTTTTTTTTTAAGTTAAAGAAAAAAAAAGAGTATAAATCAAATTTTAACTTTTGGTGATTCCATAGAGTGGGGGTTTTTCTAAGCATTTTTACACCTATGAAAAAGAACAAAAAAAGTTGATTTTATTTTCCCTCTAGTTAAGCTTCAATTTTTGAGATTCTTGGGTGACTAATCTAATTGGCTTTTGTAACTTTGCAGATTGGAGCATCTATGAAACCACTAACCATGTTTCTTGCAGGTTCTCCTTACATGGTTTAATTCTCTTGAAAAATGAACTTAAATGTTTAAACACTTTTCTTTGAATGCATGTTGCTAAAATGAGCTTGAATGTTTAAACATTTTTTCTTTGAATGTATGTCACTCAAACACAATCTTGTATGCCATGGATTAAAATAAAAAAAATTCTTGGAATGCATGCTTAAAAAAAAAAAAAAATCTTGAATGCTAAGGATTAATTAATCACTATCATACATCACATTTCATCTTTTGGGGCATAAAAAGAATTTAGATTTTAGAAACTTTCTAAGTTATAAAAACCAAATAAAGATGCTTTGAGTGAGTTTGTTGTTGGAATCACTTCCTTTAATCACCCATCATTCTAACCATTGGTTGCAATCCCAATTCCATATATGGGGATGGGTCTACCTAAGAGGGTGTTAAGTGCTCCACAAAAAAAACCCAAACTCCACTTAAGTTTTTATTAGTTTTTCTAAGTTAGAACATTTCTTGAATGCACATTAGTTTTGCTAACACTTCATTTGGGCATAAAAATTGAACAACTCTTGACGAGGAGGGCCTTTGGGTGCACGCTTGACAATCGTATTTCACACATCTTTATTTTAAGCTTAAAACAAAATCACACTCAATCTTGAATGCCTTAAAGAAAATAAATTAATACTTGATGTGGAGGGCCTCCGTGCATGCGGGTTTATTTTTTGTTGACCCTAACTCTTCTTCTTGCTTACATTCTTCGATTGATTTTACTTTTGTTAATGCTTCAAGTTGAAATTGAACATTTGCATCCTAAACATGTGTGTTTGCAAGGTCTAGATCAAAAAACTTAAGCATTAGTTGGAAAAGAACTCTGTCTTTTAGCCCAAGATCATCCAAGTCTTCTCTCCCCTTATCGTCTTTCGAGGCCATCTTGGGTGCATAAGATTAGGATCCAAAATCTTGTTTAAGTTTTCAGAGGCCTACTTGGGGATTTCATCACCCCTTGGGATGACCTCAACTCCAGCATTCTGGTGGAGTATAAAGATTGGGAGGTGAATCCAAAGACACCTCTCTTGGAATCAAGATTTTGTCACTTGAGTTAAGCCTCAAGGAACTTTATACCCTTGAGAAGTGAAAGAGGAGAAGTGGGTTACCGCTCCTCTCGGCTGTGTGGCATTTTTTTGCTTTCATCTATGAATTTGGACCTCACGTACCTTGGGTATATCGAGGACTCCCTAGCTAAACCAACTGGCAACCTTGCAAACAACCATCTAGGATGTTAATATGTTTGAAGTGACTGATCGAAACATTTGTAAAACATACACACTCCTTGGCACAAGTATCACATTCTGAGAATCACAAACTTCTATCTAGTTGTTCCTATCTATTGCTTATTTTTTACTTGTTGAATGAATGTTTGCCAAACTTGGTCAATCCTAGCTTAGGGAACACTTAGCATAGTCACTGTCTATTTCAAAAGTTGAATAAGTTGAAGCAAAACAACCACAATCTCTCAAAGCCAAACAGATTCAAGAATTTATGTCAGAACAACCCAAACCCAAACAAAAGTTTCACAAAGCCAAACTCAATCCCTCTCAGGCATACCAAGAAATTTCAGCCAAGAGAAAGGAAGTAACACCAAGCCCTCAAATTTCCAAACTCCACAAAGCAAAAGACAAAGTTGCCGACAAAGCCCATCAAGATGTCTGGTTAGATACACTATCAAATTTAGCAAGCATCCATGAGTTAACCTTGCTTATGCCTTACCAACCAGGCATGATTTCTATGATTAGACCCCCTTGTTTTTCCACATCTTCTTGCATAAGTTTCACTTTGGATTCATCTTTGTAGGAAAGCCAGCCATTCTAGGTCATCCCATTAAGAATTTTAGCTCACCCATCTCATTTAGATCTTTGCCTTAGAACCAAACCATCTAGCCAGCAATCAAAAAATTCACACCCAAGCCTTCAGAATTGTTGTCACCTTGCCAAGAGTTTTCCATTCCTAACATCTTCCAAATCCACCAGCCTCACCAAATTTATCCCTTTGATAGAGCTTTGTCTAGGGTAATCTAGCTTTGTCACTTGTTATCCCTCATCACCTTAAGCTAAAGGTTGGGATCCACAAGTGGTCAATCTCATATTTTTTCTAAAGGATCATCAGTCTATTCTTAAAGTTGACACAATCACCACCAAGCTTGCACATAGTAAAGCAGACCTTTCATGCTTTGGAAACATATCTTTGAAGTTAGAATCCCCAACCCAATCCTCCTTAGGTTTTTCATATAGCTTTGCCTCAACCTAGGAGATCATTTGCATAGAAAAGCCTTCCCCCTTTGCATCCATCAGCATTGTTTCATCTCACCCCTAGGAACATTTTCATGCCACCCATCACTCGCTTAGCCAAGAAGAAGAAGGAAACAATGGAGCCCTATCATTTGGATCAAACAGCATCACTCCCCTTGAGCACTTAACCATCCTTCAACCTAGAGAACACTATACCATCACCTACTGATATTGAAGCTTTCATGAACCAACCAGTAAATGTAGTATTGGTGAATGCCATTATAGACAAGAACAAAGAAACAATCATGGCTAACTTTCGAAGGGATAATATAGGAGCTTTCGACTTTGGAAGACCTCCTCCCTTATCAGATTCATCTCACCCATTGTTTGGGCAACTACCACTCCCAATAGGCTCTTATGATTCAAATTATCCTCAATATGTGCCAAAAAAAGAGCCTCAAGCCAATCCATATGATCCAACAGACCCAAACATACCATCCTCCACCCAAGTTGAAATCTCCATTCCACAAGCCAATATAGCCACCACCACTCCATCCTTGGTTCATACCTCGCCACTCCAAACTATCATTGCCCAAAACACCTCACCATTTACTCCCTTCACTATTGCTGCTACTGCTCTCCAACCCAACCTTCCAAATCCACCCATCTCCCAAATCAGTGCTAGCATCTTTGGCCAACCTCAGCAATATACAATAGGGATTCCACCCATGGGGCCAAGTAATCAACCTTTCATCACCCCCAACTTATTTACCTCAGCTCAAAACACAATTCCATCATTTCCACTAGGTCCTTGGAGCTCAGTGCCATCAGCCACAAATCCACAAGCTACTACCCTCACTCCACAAATCTACCAAACCCCACAAGCTACTACCAATGTTCTGCCAAGCTCTCAAGTGCCCCAAGCTCCTACCACCACTATACCAAGCTTTCAAATCCAACCACCAAGCTATCAAACCCCATCAGTTCCATTCTCAATATTTCAATTCGCACCACCTCCTCCACCAACTAATCCATTACCTCCTATTACTAACTATTTTTCTATGCCACTTCTAGGAGAAAATCCACCACCACCAACCACCAATTACTTGGCTTCTTTTTCCATGCAAATACCTTCCCAAATGGGGGCACAACCCACATATATTGGTCATACTCCTCAAATCCAAAGTCAAGTTCCACAAGCTCCCCAATCCTTTCCCCAAGCTTCACAACCATCTTACACCTTGCCTCCACAAAGCAATCCATTTGTCCCATAGCCAGCTTATGTTCCTCAATCCCAACCTCAAATCCAATATCAACAGCAAGCCTCACAACACATGCAGCAATATGTGCCACCTCCACCTCAACAACCCATCATCAACCATTTAGTTGCCCAAGCCATATACAATCCCTAATATCCCATACCTCAAATCCATCCATATTCCATTGCCCCATCTAGCACATACCTACCTCAGGGCACTCCTACATTGGGGGAACCCTAACCATCACTCATTAATTCAAAATGGGAAGCCATGAAGACAGCTTTGAAGAACATCCAAGAGGGAAATGATCAAAAAACCTTCAATTTTGAGAATGTGTGTGCTTACCCATTTGACAAAGCCATTACCATGACACCATTTTCCAAACACTTTAAGATACCCAAGTTTGACAAATTCAGAGGAAAAGGAGACCCTGTCACACATATCAAAGGATTTTACATGCACTGCCAAGAAGTGGCATACAGTGGCATCTTCCTCTTGCGTCTCTTTTCCAAAAGCTTGGTCGGACCAGCTCTTGAATGGTTTTATAGAATCCCATATGGCACAATTAAAAACTTTGCTGAATTGTCTGATGCATTTGTATCCCAATATGCCCATCTTGTTGAAACAGAACTATTAGTAGTTGATCTTGTCCACACTAAGCAAAAAGGTGGAGAAAGCCTTCCTGAATATCTGCAAAGATGCCAAACCCTTACCACCCGCATATCTTGCACCTTGCTAGAGTGCCATTTGGTGAAAATGTTTATTGATAATGCCCATCCCAGCTTAGCTGACCACATGACCATGAACTGTTTGCAGACATACAAAGATATCAAAGAAAAAGAAATGATCTTGAGAAGGGACTCATTAAAGATGGTGTGATCAAGATTTACAAAAAGGCCAACCAAAATCAATCACATTCTAATGACAAGTCTAGGTATTGGAACAAAAACAAGCACATTGCAATAGATGGGGTTACTGATACGAGACATATGAATATTGTTAGTCCTTCCCACAATCAGTCCAACCCACTGTATCAACCAAACAATCAACAAGCTATCAACTACCAACAACAGAATGACCAAAGCTATCAAAGTCACAATCTGAGACCCAACTTTCAAGGGTCTAGCAATCAAGCTAATGGCATCAATGTAGCTACAGGACCAAAGCCTAAATTCCAACCTGCACCTAGAAACTATACACCCCTTGGTGAGCCATTGGATGTCATTTTTGAGAAATTGACTAAGGAAAACCTTGTCAAATTTCCTCCTACCCAGAAAATTGACCCAGGCCAATCCAAAGCTACATGGTACAAAGATAATGAGTACTAAAAATTTCATAGGGTAAAAGGTCACACCACCCTCAAATGCATGAAACTGAAAGATTATGTGCAGGACTTCATTGATCAGAAAGAAATCACCGTTGGTGCCCAAACCTCTCCCAATGCAGGCTTATAGATCTATCAAAATGCTTTTCCTCCTCACAACAACCAAAATCCTAGAAAAGCACCTATCCAAACCAACCACAACAACACCAACAACCACCAACCAAACCAACAGCATGGGAAGAACAATGACCACACTTCATCCTACATAGACTATGGTAGCCTCATCGGTTGTATATCTGAAAAGGAGCCTTATGTCAATGTTGTCAATACCCAAGGCCCAAAAAATGAGTGTGCAGTCACCACCAGAAAAGTGTGATTGAATATCGTAGCCCCATCAGTCCCATTAGCACTATCAACCCCAGCAGTATCATCAGCTCTGTCCAAAAGCCAATACAATAGCTTGGAACACCTTGGGAACATGCCAGCCCAAATCTCCATTTTAGACCTTCTTCACACTAGTCTTGTGTACAAAAACATCCTTGATAGTGCTCTCATAGAATCTCGTGTTCCTTCAGATATCAATGCTACTAATTTCCGTAATCTTGTTGGACACCTATCCTCCTCATGTGCCCTATCATTCAAACCCATCGACATACCCGTGGTCGAGCCAGATCACACCCTTCTGCTTCACATAGCCATCATGGTATCCAATTTTTCTATAAAAAGAGTAATGATAGATAATGGATCAGCCTTTTTGCACCCTAAAATTCATAAAACAAGCTAGGTATACTAAGGCAAATATCATCAGTGAGGTTATCACCATCAAAGCTTATGACAACTTGGAAAGAACCATAGAAGGAACTATTTTGTTGCCAATCAAGGTTGGGCTAGTCATCCAAGAAACACTCTGCCATGTTATTGATTTAAACCCTATGATTTAATATCCTCCTTGGTCGCCCATGGATTCATGCCATGAAAGCCGTTCTGTCCACTTACCATCAGTGCATCAAATTTTGACATCAAGGCACTAAGGTAACCATCCATGCCAATCCAGAACCTTTTTCTTACTGCAATGCGGTTTAAGCTTCATATACAAACCATTTCCCTAGAATTGATATCAGCACAACCATTGCTAGCTCATTTCATTCTTTTAATGACCCAGAAACCATCCTCACCTCCACCCTATCTACCATGAAGATCAATAACAAAGGCTGTGGAGAGTATAGTCTGTTAGATGCATTTGTTGTCGGGGCACTCCCACTTGATCCACATGCCCATGGATGATCAACATATCATAAAGCTAAGGAGATTCCACCTCCTCAATACAAACAGTTTGGCCCAACAACCTTTGTATCCTCAAAAATCCCTCTTCATGAGGAGCTCACTCTAGATATCAACAATTGGTTACATATGGATGCACCTCCAAGAAATCAAGCATGCCTTGATCACTTCAGCCAGAAGTATCCCCAAGAACATAAGCTCATCACTAAAAAATGGAACTATCAAGGTGGTGGTCTAGGACCAAAAGAAAGAGGCATGGAGTACCCTATCGAAGCACACAAGTGGGAAACAACGTCAGGTCTTGGCTTTGGTATACCCACAACTGGGGGCACCAATGAGAACGGTCATGCTTTTTCAAAAATTCATCGCAACCTTGTCAAAATTGAAGACATTCCTGAGGAAGTTGAAAAGAGAGCCTACAATGATATCCCAGACCAAATTTTCCTTGGAGACTCTGTTCTCCAAGAACTATCCATCCATTTCATTGACCTACCACTCACCCATCCACAACTCATAGATTGGGACCAAACAAGCGTCATACACATTGATGAGTTCACATCAAAGGAAATGTTTCTCAGATTAATGGGAGTAGAAACTCCTCACAAGAAAACAAAGCTAGATTTTGCCTATATCTATAAGCTAGATCCCAAGGGGTATTTTGGAGAAAATCCCCAACCTAGTTCCGATACACAAACTGGAACTAAGGTGACTCCGGGACTAGCTAACGTAGCGAAGAGAACCTCTCAACAAGAAAATCTAGAGTCACAAGCAAAACATGAGGATTTAGCATTGCCTCCTCAAGATAATCGACCAAAGGTGTCTCCTATTATAATTGAGGATACTAGAGAAGTCAACATTGGTTCTTCAAAGATCCCTAGAGTTGTTCACATTGTTGCATCCCTATCACAAGACCAAGCTGACCTCCTTTTTGAGGTCTTAAGAGAGAACATTGACCAATTTTGCATGGTCATATTAGGACATGCCAAGACTTGATCCAAAACTTGTAGTTCATCATCTTGCAGTCGATCCAAAGATCAAGCCCATCAGACAAAAGCTTAGAAAAATACACCCCAAGGTGGCATTACTGGTCAAAGCTAAACTAGAAAGAATGTTAGTTGCTAAGGTTATCCAACCTATTGACTAGTCAGAGTGGATCTCCAACATGATCCCCATCTCTAAGCCTTCTAGTAACATCAAAATCTGCACTAATTTTAGAGATCTTAAAAAAGCTTGTCCAAAAGATGATTTTCCCTTACCCAACATAGATATGATTGTAGGCCTTATAGTTGGACATGAAATTTTGCCCCTCATGGATGGATTTTTTGGGTATAATCAAATCAAGATTGCAGAAGAGGATTAGCATAAGACAACATTCACTACCCCTTGGGGAACATTTTGCTACAACATGATGCCTTTTGGCCTAAAGAATGCTAGGGCTACCTATCAAAGAGCTATGACAACCATTTTCCATGATCTTATCCATAGCATTTTGGAGGATTATGTGGATGATATCTTGGTCAAATATCATACCTTCATGGATCATCTTTCTAATCTAGAGAAAGTCTTTGATAGGTTAGCCACATATCATCTCATGCTGAATCCCCAGAAGTGTGTCTTTGGGGTCACATCTAGCAAGCTTCTAGGCTTTATAGTTTCTAAACGAGGTATAGAGATTGACCCCAAGAAGGTCAAGGCTATCTTAGACATGCCTCCTCCTTAGACATTGTGATAGCTTCACACTCTTCAACGAAAGCTTTAATCCATCCAGTGCTTCATCTCCTAGCTTGAAAATAAGTGTACGCCATTTGCACATTTACTGAAGAATGATGAAAACTTCAAGTGGGATCCTTTATGTCAATGCAGCTTTGATCAGCTCAAGTAGTATCTCGCCAATACCCCTATCTTGGTTCCACCAGTTCCTAGTTGTCCCTTGATCTTGTACATATCAGCAATTCCTACTACTCTAGGGGCACTTCTAGCATAGCTCGATGACTACGACAGAGAAAGAGCCATCTACTACATTAGTAGAACCCTAGTTGGTTATGAACTCAATTATACTCCTATGGAAAAAGATTGTTTGTTAGTTATTTTCTCAACTCAAAAGCTTCGCCACTACATGCTAAGTCATACCATCAAACTAGTCTCCAAGATAGACCCTCTCAAGTATATGCTCTCTAGAATAGCACTTACAGGCCATTTGGCCAAATGGGTTATACTCAGGAAATTTGACATCTAGTATGTGGACAGAAAGGCAATCGAAGGGCAAGCTATAGTGGATCACCTAGCTGATGCACCTCTAGTAGATACATATCCTTTGATCACAAAATTTCTAGATGACCATATCTGTCTAATTGAAGAACACCCCCCATGGAAACTGTACTTTGATGGCTCATACACATCTCATGGATTAGGGGTAGGAATATTGTTGGTCATACCTCAAGGAGATTACATTCCAAAAGCCTTCAAGCTACAATTCCCTAGCACCAAAAATATAGCTGAATATGAGGCTCTCATAGCAAGATTAAAGATAGCTATAGAATGGAACATCACTGAGATACAAATCTTTGGAAATTCTCAGCTCATCATCAAGCAAATCCTTAATAAATATCAAACAAAAGATGAAAAAATATTACCTTACCAAGAGCTAGTTGATCAGCTAACCCAACATTTTACAAAGCTTCAGTTTACACAAGTGCCTCGAATGTAGAACAAAGCAGCAGATGCTATGGCTACTATTGACTCACTCTTGGAAATTCCCCAAGTGAATACATAGTATGAGTTCTTAGTCGAGCAGCTCCTCACACCTGCCTATGCAAATGAGGATTCAAATTGTGTTTGCATCTTGGTTGGTCCTCAATCCCCTTGGTACCATGAAATCCATGCTTACCTTAATGATGGTATGATTTCCCCTCACTTCGCATGAACCCAATGCCAAAACCTCATCCAAAAATCATCCCACTATGTCATCATAGCTAATACCCTATATCATCAGGGTTATTACGATACTCTCTCTAGGTGTTTAGACCAAAATGAGGCCATGATGGCATTAAAATAAGTACACTCTAGACTTTGTGGTGCCCACACAAGTGGTATTGTCCTAGCATGAAAAATCCTTAGAGCAGGCTACTATTGGCCTACCATTGAAGAAGACTCTTGTGACTTTGTCAGAAAGTGTCTCCCATGTCAGCAGCATGCAAATTTTGTGCATGCTCCAACACAGGATCTACAGCCTATTGCACAACCTTGTCCTTTCACTTGTTGGGGCCTTGATCTAGTTGGAACTATCACACCTCTCTCATCTAATGGACATAAATGGATGATAACAACTACAGACTATTTCACTAAGTGGGTGGAAGCAGTTCCCCTAGTCTTAGCTACAGGAGTTCAGGTCTCCAAGTTCATCTTGTACCACATTTTTTGCCGCTTCGACATCCCATCCACCATCTTCACTGACCACGAAGGTAACTTTGAAAATCTCAACATGGAAGAATTATACACTTCCCTCCGCATCCATCACCACTTTTCTAGCCCATATTTCCCACAAGGTAATGGCTAGCCAGAGGCAACTAATAAAACCCTCCTTAAAATCCTAAAGAAAGTTGTCAATGATTTCGGCCGTGATTGGCACCTACAAATAAATCTAGCCCTATGGGCTTATTGAACCTCCTTCCTTACATCCACAGGCACAAATCCATACTCCTTAGTCTATGGTGCCAAAGCTGTACTACCCATAGAGGTTGAACTTCCCTCCTTGCACATATCTTTGCAAGGGAAAATATTAGATGAAGAATACAGAGTAGCTCGGTTCACCCAGCTAGATCTCTTAGATGAGAAGTGACAACAAGCCTATGATCATCTCACATTCTATCAAACTCATCTCAAAAGGAATTTCAACAGGAAGTTGCTTCCATGATACTTTCAATTGGGTGACATGGTCCTCGAAGAAAGTATGAAAGTCCAAGCTGATCGAGAAAAGAAAGGCAAGTTTGAACCTACATGGCTTGGTCCTTATGTTGTCACTACCTCCTTTGGCTCCGGAGCCTATTAGCTATCTACACTAGAAGGAGAACTCTTGAATTAACCTACTAACATCATTCATCTCAAGAATTTTTATTCTTGAAGATCCTTGGTATACCCAGCTTTTGAAAATACAAACAAAAAAAAAATAGTAAAGAGAAATAAGCGTCCAATGGTGAAAACTTGACAATTCAAGCACCTTGGATAGATACCTTGGTGAAAATATGGTAATTCAGGCACCTTGCGTACTAAGAATAATCCATTATCTATCACTATCCTATCCCTCATCCATTCACCCACCATCCCATAAAACACCTACTTGTTCCCTTGGTGTTCCAACCAAATATCCAAAATCTAATGAAGCTTGTAAATACATCCTGTAAAACTTTTAAATCTTGTACCTCAGCTTGTAAATCTTGTACCCCAACTTGTAAATCTTGTATCATCCCTTGTATCATAGCTTTTATATCCAAATATTGTCCAAAGCTTGTACCATAATCCAGTTTGTATTATATACCAAAGCTTGTATCCTAGTTTGTATCCTATCACATACACACAAAGAACCCTATTTTCACTTAAGCTTTTTCGCAAACCATCTACCTATCTACCTATCAACTATTATAGACATCCAACCCTTCACAAACATTTCCATCTCACAAAATCAAAACATGAATAACCTTGTACATTTGCGACATATCTTGGTCTGTCAGCTTGTACATCCTCTTTAGCTTAGTACCATTGTATCTATCCAACTTTCATGTCAGTTCATCCTTGATCAACATCTTACACACATCGCACAACCCTTGGTTAGCTATTTCAATGCATCCTTTAGCTAAATCTTCTATCACCAAAGTGTTATCCTTCTTAGTTCAGCTTGCTAGACTCATCACTCATCCAAATCCATCAGCTTAGGTGCTCTCTGATAGATTCTTGTAGGATATAGCTTTCCTCATGTCTGATATTGGTCCGTTAGTACCTTTTCCCACCCATCTTGTTGGAAAATGGATCTCTTTTGGATTTTTGCTTTCTTTTGATTTGAAATCTTCCCTTTTGGATCTTGAAGTATCTTTTCCAAACAATGTTTTTTGTTCCCTCCTCAAGGTTTCCACAATCTTCCATATCATGGTATACTGCGAATGGGGCAATTTGGGTGTAAGGTCTTGATCAAGTCTTTTGTTTGTTTTTCTTTTCTTCTTGTGGGTTACCCAATGTTAGTTCCACTCTGATTCTTTCGAGATTCATGTGTGATGTTGGGGAAATCCTTGCGTGTTTGTTTTGAGTCAGTTCATCAGTCCTTTGAATAGTTGGTGAAAAGGCCTTGATGTTCTTGGTACCCTTGAAAATTAACCAAAAGTCCTATAGCAAATCTAGTGCTCAACTACATGGTGGTACTTCTCTTTGAAGTATCCCCCTGCTCAAAAAGCTTCAATGGATTCCCTTCATCTCCATTATCCCCCATCCACATCTAGCATCTGTCTCTCCTACCCTAGCTTATGCATCACTATCTCTTTGAATCAATCTTCACTTTTAGCTTTAGGGATCCACCAATCCAATCAATCCTCCAAGCCTCATCTTTCGAGATCCATAATCCTAGTCCTAGGGATCTCCAAAACCCATCTTCTGCCAATCTGACTCTTTGAAATCCTGTTGCATCAACTTTTATAATCCCCTCATCCTTCTCCTTATCCTAGATTCCTTTTTCTAGCATTTTGTTCCTTCATCCTCCACCTTCCCTAAAGTCTTATGCTTACTTCCTCTTGTGCCTCTGATTCTCCTTTATCATTCTCTCATAGTGAGAGTTTGAGCTAACTCAACCCCTTCTCTTTTCCAATCTGAGTCTCCTTGCCCATCTCGAGTTCTTGTATTTTTTCAAGAAACCATCGAGTCTTGTCTTCTCTCCATGCTGCCTTCTTGAGGGGGCATCTCATAGTCTAGTCTCTCCTTCTTACTCGAGACTGGGGCAATTGTGTTGCTCCATAAAGTCATCTCCATGTCATTTATATATGAACTTCTTTGAAATAGTGTTGTTTCAATACTATGTCAAAGAGGGGCAAAATGTAGACACCTAAAAATCCTTTAGGAAATAAACTATTTTTATTTTCTGAAAAAGTCCCTGATGACATCGTCATTTATTAATTAATGATTTATTTAATTAATTTATTTATTTTTATGCCATTAAATCCCTTTATCTTAATTAAAATATTTAATTAAGGAATCCCTCCCAAAAATGTTTAGATCTTATTTAAACATTATTTCCTTATTTATTAATTATTTAATTAATAAATTGACCAAAAATCTCAAAATAAATTATTTATTTATTTTTTGCCCAAAACTTGACCAATTTCTTGAAGACCACTAACCTCTTCCAAAATCTTCTAATCCTTCTTTAATTTTGATTAAAGGCTAATCCCATCATTTCCTACCCCTAATCTCAACTCAAAATATTTAATTAAGATTAAATATTAATCCTCATATTTATTAATTATGTTTTAATGAATATCTCCTCAACCCAAACCTTTAAGATAAATAAACTTTATTTATCCTCATCCTAGGAAGTTCTAGACACTTCTAGAAGGTCTTCATCCTCATCCTAAGCCTATATCTAATCCTCCATTTAGCCTAATCCACCCCATCCACCCATACTAACCAAGTTTAGCTACTAATGCACCCACCCTCATTAAATGTTATTCACTTGCCCATCTCTAACATCCCTAATCTAATCCTAAACCACCTCTAATCATACCTTTAATCATTTGCACAATCCTAAACAAGCTTAAGAATTTCCTAAGCCAAGCCAAAGTCTTCCCTAAAAAATATCCCAACCACCAAACCATAAATGTTCTTACAAAGTCATAAATGACTCTTACAAGCCCATTCATTGCTCTTACAAGACATTATGAGGGTCTTTATGAGCTTTGAGCCTCCTTTGTTGACCCCTCAACCCCTCTTTCTCTAACCAATGACCCTGTGACATGTGTCACTCCCTGATTGGTTGTAAGGAAGCACAATCCATGTGCTCTCCTTTCATGCAATCTGAGCCCTCCATAAGCTTTTCCCCATCCTTGCATCTTAGCCCTCAAACCCTCAAGCCCTTAGCCTATAAATTGGATCCCCTCCCAAGCCATATCATCACAATCCTTAAGCTAAAGTTATAATGTTATTTTGAGAAGCTAAAATTCATACTTTTTACGTACATCCACATCCAAATCCCAACATCCATTGAAGCAAATTTGAAGCTCTTTGAGCATACATACCAATCCTTTACTTAAACTCATCTACCAAAAAAAGAGTGAAATTCTATTGGGAGAGTCCATTCATTTGGCTCACATTCCTAATTAGGGGTTCCTCTTTAGTCTCTCATATATGTTATATTGATCTTGTTAGTTAATGATTTGGTTTTTTAAATAGATTAGTGTTTTCTTGCTAACATATTAGTGTATATAGTTTCAGTATCACCTGAGATAGGGATAGAAAATCTAAATGAAATTAGATCTCTAAAAAGAGAGAGAGATTATTGTAGGTCTCTACAACATGGTTCTGTATCACCTAGAATTGCATCCATACCTTTTACGACATCAAAGATATGTCCCGTCAAAGATTGTTTCCCTATGGAATTTAGTAACTCTTAGGGATGATTAAGTTCAATGTGCCTAAGAATAGTCAAGAGCTCAAAAAGATGGAAGAAGCTTGGGGCTAGGGTTTACTTGGTCACCTAGAGCTAACAGTATAGACAATTCAATCCCATGACAAATGGTGAGAGAGATTCAATAGCTAGCATTTTTGTACTAGCCAACACAAGCTTTAGCATCACTTGAGATGGGGCTGCAAAATCTAAATAGAATCATATCTCTACAGAGAGAGAGAGAGAGAGAGAGAGAGAGAGAGAGAGAGAGAGAGAGAGAGAGAGAGAGATTATTGTAGGTCTTGATAACATGGTCCTATAGAACCTAGAATCGCATCCATACCTTGCACAAGCTCTGAGATATACTTGTCAAAGATCCTTGCCCTATGGCATTTAGTGACTCTTAGGGATGATTCAATTTGGCATGTCTAAGAATGTTAAAGAACTCAATAGGATGGGAGAGGCTTGGTGATAGGGTTTATCTAGCTACTTAGATCTAATAGAATAGATAGTTTGATCCCACAATGAACAGTGAGAGAGATTCAACAATTGGCACCTTTGTATTGGCCAACACTACAAGTATCAACATCACCCAAGATGAGGCCAAAAAATCTAAATAGAATTGGATCTAAAAAAGAGAGAGAGGTTATTGTAGTTCTCTATAACATGGTCATGTAGTACTTGGAATTATATCCATACCTCACACAAACTCTGAGATATGCCCCGTGGAAGATCGTTGTTGTATGGCATTTAGTAATTCTTAGGGACAATTTGGTTTGACATGCCCAAAAATGTTTGAGTGATAAATGGGATGGGAGGAGCTTGGGGCTAGGGTTTACCCAGCCACCTAGAGCTAACAAAATAGATAGATTGATCCCTCGATGAATAGTCAGAGAGATTTTACTACTAGCTCCTTTGTACTGGCCAACACTACAAGTTTTAGCACCACTGAAGATGGGGCTACAAAATCTAAATGGAATCAAATCTCCAAAAATGAGATATTTTATTTTAGGTCTCTACAACATGGTCTTGTAGCACCTAGAATCACATCCATAGCCCATAGGATCTCTGAGATATGACCTATCAAAGGTCACTTCCCTATGGCATTTAGTGACTCTTAGGTATGATTTATTTTGACATGCTTGAGAATGTTTGAGCACTCAATAGGGTATACCCAAGAACTCAATAGGGTATACCCAATCACTCAAAGCTAATAGAATAGATAGTTCTATCCCATAATGAATAGTGAGAGAGATTTGATAGCTGGCACCTTTGTACTGGCCAACATTGCAAGTTTTAACATCACCCAAGATGGGGCCACAAAATCTAAATAGAATTAGATATCTAAAAAGTCAAAGAGGTTATTTTAGGTCTCTCCACAACATAGTCCTGTAGCACCTAAAATTACATCCATACCTTGTAGAAGCTCTGAGATATGCCTCGTCAAAGATCATGGCCTTATGGAATTTTGTGACTCTTAACGAAAATTCAGTTTGGCATACCTAAGAATGTTTGAGCACTCAACTAGATGGGAGGAGCTAATGGAATAGATAGGTAATGTTTTACCTAGTCACATAGAGCTAATGGAATAGATAGTTTGATCCCACAGAAAATGGTGAGAAAGATTTGGAAGATGGCACCTTTGTACTAGCCAACATTAAAAGTTTCAACATCACCTGAGATGGGGCTACAAAATCTAAAGGGAATCAGATCTCCAAAAGTGAGAGAAGTTGTTTAGGTCTCTGCAACATTTTCCTATAGCACCTAGAATCACATCTATACCTCGTACAAGCTCCAAGATATGCCTTGTCAAAGATCTTTTTCCTATGTCATTTAGTGACTCTTAGGGATGATTCTGTTTGGAATTCCTAAGAATGTTTGAGTGCTCAAGGAAATAAGAGGGGATCTAGGCTAGGGTTTACATGGCCATCTAAAGCTAAGGGAATAGAAAATTCAATCCCACAATGAATGGTGAAAGAGATTAGGTAGTTGACACCTTTGTACTAGCTAACACTACAAGTTTCAGCATCACCCAAGATGGGGCCACAAAACCTAAACTAATTAGATCTCCAAAAGAGAGATAGGTTATTGTAGATCTCCACAACATGGTCCTATAGTACCTAGAATCACATCCATAGCTCACACAAGCTCTGAGATATGCCCCATCAAATAGTGTTTCTCTATAGCATTTAGTGACTCATAGGGATGATTCAATTTGGCATGCTTGAGAATGTTCAAGAACTCAACAAGATGGAAGGATCTTTGGGATAGGGTTTACTCAGTGACCTAGAGCTAACAGAATAGATAGTTTGATTCCACAATGAATGGTGAGAGAGATTCAGCAGCTAAGACCTTTGTACTGGCCAACACTACAAGTCTCAGCATTACCTGAGATGGGGCTGCAAAATTTAAATGGAATCAAATATCCAAAAAGTGAGAGAGGTTATTGTAGGTCTCCACAACATGGTCCTGTAGCACCTAGAATCACATCCATACCTCACATGAGCTCTGAGATATACCTCATCAAAGATCACTACCCTAAGGAATTTAGTAACTCTTAGGGATGATTTGGTTTAGCATGCCCAAGAATGTTCAAGCACTCAATGGGACTAGAGGGGCTAGGGACTAGGGTTTACTTAGCCATGCAAGCTAATGGAATAGACAATTGGATCCCATGACAAATTGTGAGAGAGATTTGACAACTTGCACCTTTGTATTGGCCAACACTACAAGTTTTAGGATCACCCGAGATGGGGCTGAAAAATTTAAATAGAATTAGATCACCAAAAAGTGAGAGAGGTTATTGTAGGTCTCCAAAACACATTTCTATAGCACCTATAATTGTATCCATACCTTGCACAAGCTTTGAGATATGCCTTGTCAAAGATTGCTACCCTATGGCATTTAGTGACTCTTAGGGATGATTCAATTTAGCACACTTGAAAATGTTTGAGCACTCAATTAGATGGGAGGACCTTGGGGGTAAGGTCCAATCAACCCAAAGCTAACATAATATACAATTTGATCCCATAATGAATAGTGAAAGAGATTCAGTAGCTAGCACCTTGTACTAGCCAACACTACAATTTTTAGCATCATTCAAAATGGGGCCACAAAATCTTTAAAAAATCACATGTCCAAAAAGTGAGAGAGGTTATTATAGGTCTCTATAACATGGTCCTATAGCACCTAGGATTGTATGTATACCTTGCACAAGCTTTGAGATATGCCCCATGAAAGATTGCTTCCCTATGGCATTTAGTGAATTTTAGGGATGATTCCATTTGGCATGCCTAAGAATGTTTGAGTGCTCAATAGGATAGGAGGATCTTGGGGCTAGGATTTACCTAGCCATCTAGAGCTAACAAAATAGACATTTCAATCCCATGATGAACAGTGTGAGAGATTCGATAGCTAGCACCTTTGTACTAGCTAATACTACAAGTTTCAGCATCACACAAAATGGAGCCACAAAATCTAAATGGAATTAGATCTCCAAAAAGAGAGAGAGGTTATTGTAGGTCTCTAGAACATTGCCTTGTAGCACCCAAAATTGCATCCATACCTCACACAAGCTCTAAGATATGCCCTATCAAAGATCATTGCCTTATGGCATTTAGTGACTCTTAGGGTTGATTCAATTTAGGGTGTTGAGGAACGTTTAAGCACTCAATGTGATAGGAGGAGCTTGAGTAAAGGGGATACTAGTTTATTAAGGTATCTTTATGATGCCAATTGCATTTGGTTACTATTTTTTGAGTAGCTAGTGAGTTGCTTCAATGTGGGATTTCTGTAATATATAATGTCCTCATACAAGTACATGCCATTTTTTGTTAACATTTTCTATTATAAATGATTAGTGAGAAATATGTCTAATGTCCATTTTTGGGACTAAAGAATATAGCTATTAAAATCAGAAAGCTTCCATATTGTTGTAATAGAGATTATGTGCAATATCATTTTGCTAATTCTGATTTCGTCAAAAATACTATAAACATATGTAAGAATAATCAGATTCATATATATCCAATTCTTAATTGTCTAACTATTATGAATGACTTATTTCCTTTGGTTTGGAAAATTTTTTGTTGTATACAATGCTCAATGTTCATATTCCTTTATACTTTTTATTGGTTAATGTTCATATATGCATATATATCCTTCAATGATGTTCCTTTTCTTTATTGGATGCACTTGTTGGACATGTTCTAACTCACCTAAGGCAAGAGGTTAAATTTTCTTGCCAACTTTTTGAAGGGCCTTTCTTTTTCCACAATATATTACATTGTGTATACTCACTATCCCAAGAGGCTATACAGTTCCAGTAGTGGGATGGTGAGTTACACCATTATTAATACAAGCTACTGAAAATAGGACAACAGACTGGTGAAAAGAGAAAAAAATTATAACTATGAAAAGAAAGACAATCAAACCAAACTTCCTAAAACAAAATTGTTCTAAAAAAATCAATCTACCATGGAACTAGTACAATCTACAAAAACAATGTGAAAAATGCCATAAAACTCAAAAACTTGGTAATTTTGCCTTAAAATATCATGCTATAGCATGCTAATCGTACACAATGATATTAACTTCTCTCATTTTAGGGTTTGAAAAGTCTTTATATCTCCTCTTAGGTCTTTCCCCTTCATCCTTATGGTTTTCATCATCTTCCTTCAAGTTTTAAAAGGAAAATCTATAATTTCTTGCAAAATCAGCATTTTGCAAAAATTACAAATTTGCAATATGGAAGCTCTTGCAATTTTTCTTGCTTTCTATTCTTAACACTTCTAACTTTTTATTTAGGCTATCCCTTAGAAATTCCATGCTAGGGACCCTTCCATAAGCTAATGACTCATATGTTAGGTTACTTATTGCCCTATGGAAAGGTATGCCTTGATTTTTAGGCCAAAATAGTGACTCTTCTAAGGACATTAAATGACATCCAATACCCTAACACCTAGGTCCATTGACCCTTATTCTACTTACAAGGCTCACTTGGAGTGTAACACAAAAAAAAAAGGTGAGGGCCCTATGATTCAAGGTGCCCCTATCTCTCTCTCTCTCTCTCTCTCTCTCTTTGCCTATTTAATCTAATGAACCAACTATATGTACTCTACATTTTAATGTCTCAAATATTTCCTCATGGTCTAAATCAAAAACTTTCCAAAGAGTCTTATTATGTGGTTTTCCACCATATTTTATCAAGTGGACATTTGATGCAACAATAAGGTTTGAATAATGAAGAATCTTCCTCTCTACTTTCCCATCCTTGAATAACCACAAGTTAGGGTTCTTTACAGAATATCGTCTAAGCCATGTGCTAGTTACAACCACCTCACTCATATAGTACTCTAAACCTTCACCATCTATAACCAAGTGATCCAAATTTTTTTTTATCTTAGACACAATGACATGAATAATAATATCTCCTTCTTTATTGTCTTTAGATGCAATAACATAAAAAAATGGCCTACAGTGATAAATGTACAAAATGTGATCATCAATTTAGAAAATACCTAGGTAAAAGTTATAAAGTTACATATTGAAATTACAAAGATATATATATCACTAGGTTGCATTAGATCAGACAAATAGTCAAACTCAATGGACAAATCCATCTCTACCACTTTCAATGCTTGTGGGGGATGATAGGTGTCAATAGGGTCCAAAACCTATATATCTCATTTGTCCATCTATTCAGTCGACACACACTCATCCCAATTTTCCTCTACACACGATAGAAAATAGCATGTCAATTTTGTGTGTGGATACTCCATGAACCTGTATTAGAGCTTCTAAAAGTGTGAAACTTACTTGATCTTGTTATTGTCCAACAATCCTCATATGGTGCAATGTTAGTATTATCTATCAACCAAAAAACTCTATGAACCATAGATTCACCTTAGCTATAGCCATTATAGCATTAGACAATTGGACGATGGATTTTGCATCTATAAACATTGCTCCATATTTGCACTTTAGTTCTTCACGAGCTAAAGTTTTTTTGATGCATGCACCTACATCATCATGCTCTCACTTTCCATGACCAACCTTTGTGAAATTCCACATATATTGAATTCTAGAGAACCTGTGCATCCTACTCAACCAATAGAAAATTTGCACATTCTTGAATTGAGATGCATAATTGTCTATCCAAATAATGTGTTGATGATATGGTATTCCCCTGTTAGCCAAGTCTCCATAAAATAATTGAAAACAAGCATGTACAAAGTTTGTAGAATGTGATCAATCATCGTTGATGTAAAAATGGTACTCCCTCAAAATCTTCCTATCATCCTCTATACTTGTAGGTGAATGCATGATTGTTATGGGAACAAATATGGAAATCTACTAAAAATTATAATACTTTTCTTGTACCTCATTTTGTGGTTGTAGTGTTTCATTCTCTACAAAGTCTACAACCAAAACAATGGTATCAAGGGAAATGTATACTTGCTGAATTTGAATTGCAAATTCAGCCAGAGAGCTCTATCTATATGCCTTGCATACATGTAAATAATCTTTTCACAAAAAATCTTCATGAACTCATATGGTAGAATCTTTCAATGACTAAAGCACATCTTTTACCCTATTTCCCATCTTTTAGAGCATATGTAATTAGCTTATATATTTTATAATCCACTATTTCATTTCCAATTGCATGTGTACTATCCATATGTTAACAAGTTGATAAAAGTTGCAAAGAGCCAAAAAATAAGCATGTACCATCCAAATGTGATATCGTGTAAAATTGTTGGCAGTCCCCTTTTGCAAAAAATTGTGTCTAAGTTGAGTCCAAAAAATATTTTTCATGTGGTTCACGATTTTAGCTACCAATCCTCCTTCTTACAACATCTCTTTGATTAGGGAAAAATGATGTAAAACATCTTACAAATCAACCAATAGTGGGATCCATGTTGATCCCTTCAAAAAAAAATTAATAATTCTATTATTTAGAGGCATGTAATGAGGCAAAACAAAGCATTTTCCAACACAAAAACATCAATTTTTCTTCATTCGCATATCTTGATTTCTATATCTAATTCCATTATTCATAATTTTCAATATTTAATGATTTTTTCTAGACCCTTTGGAGAAATTGTTCCAAATTATTAATTCTAAAACATATCCAAAACCTCTGAACCAAGACCCATGTTTTCTGACATAAATCAGGAACAAAACCATTAACCCTGCCTAGGGCATCTAAAAAATTCCTCAAAATGATTCCAAGTAGCATCAAAAAAAATTATCTCAGCCTTATATAAGTCTAGTTTCATAATATATAATCCATTAATTCTTACAATGCATAAATCATTCTACAAGGACCAATTGTGTCTAGTGATTTCAATGGAGATCCATAAAAACCAGTCTTCATTAAAATGAACATAACTTACACAAATATGAATGAAAATAACTTAACCAATTGGAAATAAACCTTGGTTCAAATATATTTCCAATGAATATAAATGGAGTTCTTTTTTCACTCAAACGTGATCATTCCAAATATTTCAATCTGACTATAGTTGGGCATCCTCAAATCTGCAACTTACAAGCTTTGCCAAAACTTGCATAACTTCTTTATTTCTACATAAAATAAATCCAAACCAAAACTAAAATAAATTTTATTCACTAATCTATAAAAATACACAAAATTTACATAGTTTATAGGATTTACATGACCATTCAAGACCTATAATCAACACTAAAACTAAAAACCCAATCAAAATAACAATTCAGAGTAATACCAAATTTCTTTCAAAATATGTCTCTTTCTTTCATTAATGTTTTGGTTCAACCATACATCCATTTTTATAGATTTTTTGATTGGTTATAATTTTCAAACCACCCTTTAAACCATCTTGTTACATTCTTTTAATAGTTATGCAACTATGACAACATTTTATGCACTTTATGCATTTTTGCATTACAACTTTCATACAAACCCAACCTAGACCAAAATTATAACTCAATTGACTTTATATGGATACCAATAGATCCATTCACCTATGAAATAAATATTTTGACATTATTTATCATAGTAAGACCTCCTCTTACAATTTTGACAACTTATTACAAATGGCTTCTGTAGCCTTTATATCTTGACTTAGAAGACTCAAATATATTATAAATGGATCACATTAATTCAACATATGACTTAATGACTCTAAACCTCTTTTTTCTCTTAAAATTCAGTTGTCTTTACACTAGAAATACATGTTTTATTTGTCCAAAAATCTTCAATCAATGATTTCAAAGCTTTACTAATTTCTTTATCTTTTTGTGGTAGTCTATTACTAAATGTCCATAAATTAGTTTTTTTTGGATCTTCCAATCTCTCATGCCTTAGCATTGCTCTCCTTAGAGTACCTCTACCAATTTTCAATATTTTTCTTGTCTTTATCATGAGTTGAGCTCTCTTCATTTGGGTACTTACTATTGTTGATGTAATTACTTATCTTGTGATATTACTATCTTTGGTGTGTAATTTAGAACCCAATTTGTCATAAGCACTCATTAGATTCTTTACAATACTTTTTTCATTTGAATTGTCCATCATTCTTAACCCAAGAATCTTCATGATAGGCCTAAATTTCAAATTCCTCATCATTTTAAGAAATAATTGGCATTGATCTGTAATATTTAATTCTTCAAAGAATAATTTCCACATACGACTAAGTTTTCTTTGACAAGTAAATTTTCTAATCTTGTCAGACATTGATTTAAAAATATTAGTATCAATATCAATCAAATATTTTAGTCTTCTATAATGAATTCTAGAAGTTGTTATAATCTCTTCTATTTCACCAACATTTTGAACATCAACATAAGGTTGAGTGTTTTTCATACCTTTAACCAAAGATGATGTGCCTTAGTAGTAAGATGCAAAAGATGGAATATCATCTACTTCAGATGTTGATGTTGAGCCTTCAACATGACATGATGGAGTATGTACATCATCAAATGTATAAATTAGTGTCTCTTCAACATGAGATGATGATATGACTCCAAAATTGAAAGATGGTGTAGTTTCACAATTAATTTGTCTTCTTTAGCGTAATAGTCTAATTCGTTCTCTTTGTCTTTCAAATTCTTCCTCTTTGTTTCTTTGTATTGATGGTTTTTGTTCCTCTTCAAAAGGCAATTCTTCATTATTGCTTTACAATTTTATTTGTTCATGTAGTAGTTTCATTTTATCTATTTCAATTGCCAAATCTCTCTCCCTCTATTCTATTCTTTGAGTTTTTGGTTTCTTCCTTGGCATGATGATGATTTCTATATGTCAAATTATTTAAACATCTGAATTACTTACAATTTGCAAATTACAAATAATTCAAATACATATACAAATTATAATTATTTCAATGAATACACAATATATATTAAACAACTTGTCAAATTTATTACCATTTCTTAATAACAATTCATTCAAACACACAAATTTCAATGAATTCACTATATATTAAATAGCTTGTCAAATTATAATCAAATTTGTCTCTATATAGTAGCGAAGAATATTTTAAAAGACTGCACTAACCTTTTCTATAGAAAGAATATTCAAAAAGCCTTCAAATAGTGTATCCAATGATTGAATTTGGTGTTTGCTAGCTTCAAATAGAATGAAAGAATGTTCAAAAAGCTTTCAAATAGTGCACTCAATGATTGAAATGGTGTTTGCTAACTTCCAATAGCATGAAACCCATGTTTTCTGTCAGAACAATAGAACACACAATAGACAAAAATAGAATATGGATCAATAGGGACCCAAAATTTCATTATAACCATTTTTTGGTGTTTTCATATAGTGTGTACACACTATAGCCCATATGCCCTCTAAAATGTATGCACACTATAGTGTGTATGCACTATGTGAAAAATTATCTCTCCTTATCCCACCCTCTCTCATCCCCTACTCTCTCTCTCTCTTTTTCTTGCTGCTCTCAATCTCTCACTCTCTATCTCCTATCCCATCCCCTACTCTCGCTCTTAAGCTACTCTCTATCTTGTTCTCTCCTCTCCCATCCCCTACTCTCTCTCTCACACACACTCCAATCCATCGGCTCTCTCTCTCTCTCTCTCTCTCTCTCTCTCTCTCTCTCTCTCTCTCTCCCCCCCCTCATCCCCTACTCTCTTACACACTCCCATCCCCCCTCTCTCTACCTCTCACACTCCCTCTACCACTGCCTACTCTCTCACTCTCTCTCCCATCCCCTACTTTCTCCCTCACTCTCTCTCCCATCCCCTACTCTCTCTCTCTCTCTCTCTCTCTCTCTCTCTCTCTCTCTCATCCCCTAGTCTCTCTCTTCACACACACACACACACACACACACACTCCCATCCCCCCTCTCTCTCCCTCTCCCACTCCCTCTCCCACCACCTACTCTCTCTCACTCTCTCTCCCCCATCCCCTACTCTCTCTCTCTCTCTCACTCCAATCCCCTCTCTCTCTCTCCCTTGCTCTCCCTCTCCCACTCCCTCTCCCATTGCCTACTCTCTCTCACTCTCTCTCTTCCATCCCCTACTCTCTCATTTTCCCACCCTTTACTCTCTCTCTCTCACTCTCTCTCCTCCATACCCTACCCTTACTCTCTTACACACTCCCATCCCCCCTTTTTCCCTCTCCCACTTCCTCTCCCACTACATACTCTTTCTCTCACTCTCACTCTCCCCCATCCCCTACTCTCTAGACTCTCTCTCTCTCTCGCTCTCTCTCCTCTCACATCCCCTACTCTCTCTCTCCCTCTTTCTCAAACAAACACTCCCATTCCCCCTCTCTCTCCCCTCTCCCACTCTTTCTCCCACTACCAACTCTCTCTCACACTCTCTGTCTCCCATCTCCTACTCTCTCTTTCTCAAGCTATTCTCTCTCTCTCTCTCTCTCCTCTTCCATCCCCTACTCTCTCTCTCTCACACACAAAATCCCATCTCCCCTCTCTCTCTTGCTCTTCCTCTCCCACTCCTTATCTTGTCCCTTGACTTTATCTCTCTCTCTCTCTCACTCTCTCAAAATCCCCTACTCTTTGTCTTTCTCCCTTGCTCTCCCTCTCCCTCTCCCTCTCCCACTACCTACTCTCTCTCTCTCACTTTCTCTCTCTCTCCCATCTCATACTCTCTCTCTCTTTTATAATCCCATCCCCCCCTCTCTCCCTCTCCCACTCCCTCTCCTAGTGCCTACTCTCTCCCACTCTCTCCCCCATCCCCTACTCTCTCTTAGGCTACTCTCTCTCTCTCTCTCTCTCTCTCTCTCTCTCTCTCTCACTCACTCACTCACTCTCTCTCTCTCTCTCTCCTCTCCCATTCCCTACCCTCTGTCACACACTCTCATGCCCCCTCTCTCTTCCTCTCCCACTCCCACTTCCTCTCCCACTGCCTACTCTCTCAATATCTCTCTCATCCCCTACTCTCTCTCACATTCTCCCACACCTACTCTCTCTCACTCTATCTCTCCCATCCCCCCTCTTTCACTCTCTCTCCCTCTCTCACTCCCCCTCCCTCTACCACTACCTACTCTCTCTCACTCTTTCTCTTCCTTCCCCTACTCTCTCTCTCCTCCCCAATCACCTACTATCTCTCTCACAAACACACACACTCCCATCCCCCCACTCTCTCTCCCTCTCCCACTCCCACTCTCTCTCCCACTATCTACTCTCTCTCCCAGATCCTACTCTCTCTCTCTTAGGTTACTCTCTCTTGCTCTCTCCTCTCCCATTCCCTACTCTCTCTCTCTCACATTCACATCCCCCCTCTCTCTCT
Source organism: Cupressus sempervirens (assembly GCA_028749045.1). Taxonomy (NCBI): domain Eukaryota; kingdom Viridiplantae; phylum Streptophyta; class Pinopsida; order Cupressales; family Cupressaceae; genus Cupressus; species Cupressus sempervirens. The sequence goes on from CM053792.1 coordinate 193,349,606, forward strand.
CACTCTCCCTCTCCCATTATCTCTCCCATGACCGACTCTCTCTCCCATCCCCTACTCTCTCTCACACTCACACTCTCATCCCCCCTCTCTCTCCCTCTCCCTCTCCCACTCCCTCTCCCACTACCTACTCTCTCTCACTCTCTCTCTCATCCCCTACTCTCTCTCACATTCTCCCACCCCCTACTCTCTCTCACTCTCTCTCTCTCTCCCATCTCCCCTCTTTCCCTCTCTCACCCTCTCCCACTCCCCCTCCCTCTACCACTACCTACTCTCTCTTACTCTTTCTCTTCCTTCCCCTACTCTCTCTCTCTTAGGCTACTCTCTCTCTCACTCTCTCTCCTCCCCCATCACCTACTATCTCTCTCACAAACACACACACTCCCATCTCCCCACTCTCTCTCACTCTCCCACTCCCTCTCCCACTACCTACTCTCTCTCAATCTCTCTCCCATATTGTACTCTCTCTCTTAGGTTACTCTCTCTTGCTCTCTCTCCTCTCCCATCCCCTACTCTCTCTCACACACTCCCATCCCCCCTCTCTCTCTCACTCTCCCTCTCCCATTACCTCTCCCATGACCTACTCTCTCTCCCATCCCCTACTCTCTCTCCCTCTCCCTGTCCCACTCCCTCTCCTATTGCCTACACTCTCTCACTCTCTCTCCCATCCCCTATTCTTTCTATCTCTTAGGCTACTCTCCATCTCTTGCTCTTTATGTCCTCTCTAATCCCCTACTCTCTCTCTCTCACACACACACACTCTCATTCCCCCTCTCTCTCACTCTCACTCTCCCATTCCCTCTCCACTTCCTACTCTCTTTCTATCCCATCCCCTACTCTCTCTTACACACTCTCATCCCCCCATTCTCTCTCTCTCCCTCTCCCACTCCCTCTCCCACTACATATACTATCTCTCATTCTCTCTCTCCCATCCCCTACTCTCTTTCTTGGGCTACTCTCTCACTCTCTCTCTCCTCTCCCATTCCCTACTATCTCTCTTTCACACACACACTCTCATCCCCCATTTCTCTCTCCCTCTCCCACTACCTACTCTCTCTCCCATCCCCTACTCTCTCTCTCTTTCATCCCCCACTCTGTCTCTCCCAAACTCCCATCCCCCTCTTTCTCTCTTACTCTCCCTCGCCTACTCCCTCTTGCACTGCCTACTCTCTCTCACTCACTCTCTCTCATCTCGTATTCTCTCTCTCTCTCACACACATTCTCCCACCCCCTCCTCTCTCTCTCACTCTCTCTCTCCCATCCCCCCTCTCTCTTCCCCTCTCTCACTCACTCTCCTACTGCCTAATCTCCCTCTCACTCTCTCTCCCATCCCCTAGCCTCTATCTCGAGCTACTCTCTCTCACTCTCTCTCCTATCCCATCCCCTACTCTCTCTCATACACACATGCACACTCCCATTACCCCTCTCTCTCACTCTTCCTCTCCCACTACCTACTCTCTCACTCTCTCTCTCTCATCTCCTACTCTCTCTCTACTCTCTCTCTCTCACACTCATCCCCCCTCTCTCTCTCCCCCTCTCCCTCTCCCTCTCCCATTGCCTACTCTCTCTCCCCCATCTCATACTCTCTCTCTTGCATATCTCTCTCCTCTCTCCCATCCCATCCCCTACTCACACACACACACACACTCATCCCCCTCTCTCTCATGTCCCATCCCCTACTCTCTCATTCTTTCACACACACACACACACTCCCATCTCCCCTCTCCTACTATCTCTCCCACTGCCTACTCTCTCTCCCTCTCTCTCTTTCATCCCCTACTCTCTCTCATTCTCCCACCCCTACTCTCTCTCACTATCTCTCTCCCATCCCCTACTCTCTCTCTCCCCCCCACCCCTACTCTCTCTCTCACACTTACATTCTCCCCTCTCTCTCTCTCACTCTTCTTCTCCCACCTCCTAATCCCTCTCACTCTCTCCCATCTCCTACTCTCTCCTAATCCCTCTCACTCTCTCCCATCTCCTACTCTCTCCCATTCTCCCACCCCTACTCTATCACTCTCTCTCATCCTCTACTCTCTCTTTCTCTCTTGTACCCCCTACTCTCTCTCTCTCGCACCCATACTCCTATCCCCCTTGCTCTCTCTCTCTCTCTCCCTCTCTCTCTTGCTCTCTCTCTCCCACTCCCACTCCCACCACCTACCCTCTCTCACTCTCTCTCTCTTTCTCCCATCTCCTACTCTCTCTCATTCTCCCACCCCTTACTCTCTCTCACACACACTCTCTCCCATCCCCTACTCTCTCTCATCTCCTACTCTCTCTCTCACACACTCCCATTCCCCCACTCTCTCTCTCCCTCTCTATCTCCCACTCCCTCTCCCACTCCCTCTCCCACCACCTACTCTCCCTCTCTCACTCACATGCTCTCTCCCATCCCCTACTCTCTCTCTTTCTACCACTCTATACTCTCTCTCCAACACTACCTACTCTCTTTCACACTCTCTCTCATCCCCTACTCTCTCTGTCTCTCACAAACACAATCCCATCCCCCTCTCTCTATCTCTCTCTCTCTCACTCTCACTCTTCCATCCCCTATTCTCTCTCATTCTCCCACCCACTACTCTCTCTCACTCTCTCTCCCATCCCTTACTCTCTCTCTCCTATCATCTACTCTCTCTCTCACTCTCTTGCATCCCCTACTCTCTCTCTCCCATCCTCTCTCTCTTTCTCTCCCTCTCCCACTCCCTCTCCCACCACCTAATCTCTCTCACTCTCTCTCCCACCCCCTACTCTCCCTCTATCTCTCTCTCCCACACCCTACTCTCTCTCTCTCACTCTCTCTCTCTCCCTCTCTACTCTCTCTATCCCATCACTTTCTCTTAGTCTCTCTCTCTTTCTCATCCCCTACTCACTCTCTATGCCACCTCCTACTCTATGTCTCTCTCACACACACTCTCTCTCCCATCCCATATTGTCTCTCTCTCACATACACTCCCATCCCTATCTCTCTCACCCCCTACTCTCTCTCCCTCTCTTCACTAAGAGTAGGACCCTACTCTCTATCTCTCACTCCCTTTCTCTCTCTTCTCTCCCATCCCCTACTCTCTCTCTCTCATTCTCTCTCCCTCATCCCCTACTCTCTCTTACACACACATAATCATCCCCTTCTCTCTCTCTCTCTCTCTCTCTCTCTCCCATCCCATACTCTCACACACACACACACTCCCATCCCTTACTCTCTCTATGTCCCTCTCTCCTCTCTGATCGTCCTCTCTCTCTCTCTCTATATTTCTCCCTCCCTCTCTCCCTATCCCACCTCCTACTCTCTCCATGTATTCTAATCTCTCTCATTCTCTACCCTCTCTACCTCTCTCCTTCCCTTTCTATTGAAATTTAGGCTTCAAGAGTGCGTACACACTAAAGTGTGTATGCGCTATAAAGCCTAAATGTAAAAATGCTTTAAATAGCACATGCATGATATTGAGCACATGTGCTATTTAAAGCTTTGGATTCTACCAAGTCTAAGTCTTGGTTTTTCCTTGGGGATCCAACCCAAAGGTTTGGAGTATCTAAACTAGTCTAAGATGTGTTTTTCTGTAAACATACAAAAAATGATTGATTTTTCTTGTGTGCTCTCCTTCAAGTTTCCTCATGGTTGAGCATCGATAAAATCTAGTTACATGACATTGTTGGTCTCTATGTTAGCTATATAACCATATAATTTATTTTTTATTTCAACTATTTCAAGCCTTTCAACTATAATTTCTTTTGAATATATGTCTATTTATTTTCAAAAACCAACATGTACTAATTGGGCTCTAGATTTTAGCTCATTCATCAAATTTCACAACTTAGTTTTTTAGAAACTAGACCCCATTCTACACACTTTGAAAAAGAGAAGTTTTGATTTTAGATTAGTTTTCAATCATTTCTAGGGGGAGAACACATATTTCATGTTTTTGGGATTTGTCCAATTAAAAAATTCATTAAAAAAATACACATTATAAAATTACCCAAAAAATTTGAGATAAACTACATAGTGTTAGGTAACTTTTGACCAGAGCAATTAAAGAATTTTTAAAAAGGTTAAAATTTTTGGGGGCCGACACTTTGTACTGTGTTATGTTTTTTCTAAATAATTAGTACCAGTTTCTATGGCCCCTTTTTTAGGACCTAAAACTAAACCATTTTGAAAAAAAATTATTAGTTTAGAAATAGATTCAAAGGACTACTACTTTTGTTTTTGTCATATCTTAAAATTTTGAGCGTAACTATCTTCAAATCCTTGTTGAAGTTCAGAAATTGTTGATTTTAGAAAAAAAATGTGGCCACTTATACCCCCCTTTTGGCACCAAAACTTGGTGCACTTACCCAAATAAGGTCTTTGTTGGATTCCTACCTTGGTTTCCCCCTTGGGTTAAAGCCTCTAGATTCCTTCTATTCTTTGCTAGTGGAGAAATTCCAAAGGAATTTTTTTGTTTAAAAGGTTCTCTTCTTAGCCAAGCTTGAAAACTACAACTAATCAAGTTAGCCCTTCAAAGCCTTTTGATGTATGCTTTGAGATTGTTTAAAGTTCTGGGAAAGTATCAAGAAACCCTTGCAAGAGTCCAAAAATATTTCCCATGGTTGGGTGTTGAAGAAAAGAAAAGAATGGTTCTTGTGGCTTGGGATTTAGTTTGTAGACAAAAAAAGAGTGGGTGTTTAGGGCTCAGATCTATAAAAATATGAATTTTTCTCTTATGGCTAAACAATTTTAGAAGATTTATGGAGAAAAAGAAGGATTGGAATAGAATAATGATAACTAAATACTTAAAAGATCTCCCTCTGCTAGCTAATTTCTTAGCAAATCATGAAATCATGACAGGGTTTCTTTTTTGCAAGAGAATCCAACAAGATAAATAAATAACCAAACTTAAAGCTAGATGGAAGGTGGGTGATGCATAGACCATAAATTTTTGGAACAACTAAAAGCTTTTGGATAATCCTTGATCTGTTATTATTGCCTCAAAACTTATTATAGAGAGACATGTTTAGAGGTTTGGGACTAAGGTGGGTAACTACTAAGGAGGAGGGAAATGGGTGAGAATTAGGGAAATTGATCATGAATTAAAATTTATTCAAACATATCTCAATGTTTTTGTTGTCTGACCAAGTAATGAGGATTTTTTGATTTAGGATAGAAATCCTTTAGGAGTTTTCTTCATTTCCTATATTGTTTAAGTCATTCAAGCCACAAATGTTGGTCCTCCTATTCGTGCCTTGGTTTGGAAAAAAAAACTCATTTCAAAAATTAACATTTTACATTGGCTTGCATGGTAAGAGAAAATTATGACTCTGGAAAATCTCATTAAAAGAGGTATGTGATTTCCTAACAAGTATTTTCTTTGTGCAGCCCAAGCCTAATGAGTGAATCATATATTTATAACTTGTCTTTTTGCCTAGAATACTTTGATAGAATTTTTTTTAGTTTTGGAGCTTGATGTGGACAATGCCAAAGAACATATTGGATTTATGGTGGATGTGGAAAGATTCCAAAGGTAACACTGGCTATAGTCTCTAGATGTTGGTTTTCCCTCATATTATCTAGTACCTTTGCAAGGAAAGGAACAACAGGGTCTTCAGGGATAGAGCCCAACATTTAAATTAGTTTCTCACCATATAAAGCATGATATAGTTGAAATTTTGAATACCATATACAAGTACAAAGTTGATTTTGACTTAGGAGGTAATTCTAGTAGATTGAAGGATCAAGATTTAGTCATTAAGACTAAAAGAGAAAATACAAGATGTGATCACCCTCCTATAGGCCAGATAAAGATGAACTTTGATAGAATAGCTAAGAGAAATCCAAGGCCTACTATTTTTAGTGATATTGTTAGGGATGAAGAGGGTAAAATACTTAAAGCTATGGTGATCCTGCTATGTTTTCAAACCAATTACTTAGTGGAAGCTATGGGGCTTCTCCATGGGATAAAATTGTCTAGTAATATCAAAGCTAAAGGTTTATGGATTGTAGATCATTCACTTAATATCCTAAATAGACATTCTAAAGTATTGACCCCTTTGTGGACTATTGAAAATATAATCAAGGAAGTAAAAATTCTTTTAATCAAATTCAATAAACTATATATATCCCACTTGTATAGAGAGGTGAATATGGTAACTAAATCTTTTTCTAACATGGAGGTCACTAAGGTAATCATCTTATTTTGGAGTCACAAGGATGAGATTGATTTTGAAATTAAGGTCTTTATTAATAATAAAAAGAAAAAGTGAAAAATTGATGTCATTTAGTCATTTATATACTAAATGGAGGTATTTTGGAAAATGAAATGAAATAAATTTGGGAAATGTTTGAGCTAGATTAATGCAATAATAATTGCATCACACATTTTATGGGTTGTTTTGGCATTTCTTCTTCTTGGTGAAGGTTTTTCTAGAGAAATTTTCAGAGAACTTGGCTCTACAACTTGCAAAAATGGGTGGTAAAATTAGGAATAGGGAACCTAAAAATTGTGAAAAATGTAGGAAGGAGAAGGAAGGATGGGATAAACTGATAGAAGGAGGTTTCATTCCATATATGGAAATTATAAAAATAGTGAAACTTGAAGTCATCAAGATTTTCTTGAAAGGATAGAAAAATGGAAAAATTAATTTGGGATGGAGGAAGTTGCAACTCAATGTTGCAATAATGATGGAAATAATATGGCTCAATTAAAAGGTAAGCTCTTCTTCTGAGATCTTAAGTATTCTAAAAATGAAGTTAAGAAATTTCGTAAGGATACAAATCCCCAATTAGTTAGAGGGGAGGGTGATATTTATGTAATTTCCTCTATTAAATTTTTTATTTCCTCCATTAAATTTCTTTGGAACTATTTATGTAATCACTTTGTGTTTTCAAATCATTTTAAGTATGAAAAAGGGTGCATTTTCCTTTTTTTCTACTTTATTCATTTATGCGTAGTATAAATTATTTGTAGTCCAACCCCATAATGCATTAGAGTTTGATGCGAATTCTTAATATTTATGCAAATAATTTTTTGCCTAATCCAATTCCAAAGAAAATCATGGAACATAGGGGTAAGAAGTTGAATCATGGGGAAAATGTGAGAAAGGAAAAAATAATTTAATGTAAATTAGGGTTGGACTCCCTTGGCTTGGAAAAAAAAAGAGTAAGATTAATTATGATGAACTTATATCTAATAAAAAAGAAGATAGTGAATATGAAGAATGGAAAGAGGAGAAACAAGGGCTTGGAAAAGCAGAGATGGAAATAGATAATTTGGAAGAAGTGGAAATTTTTGAATCTATACAAAGAATTTTTAGTGGGGGTAATTTTCAAGGGTCCCCTACTTCTTTGTGTTTGGCTCAAAATGATGTAATTTCCTCTATGGATAAAGAGAAATATTTGAAAGTGACTAAGGATGAAAGGAGCACCCTTATGGCTACTATTTTAAAAAAGAATCTTCCTCCATAGGATAATGCAGATGAGGATGAACCTACAGAAGCCATTAGACTTGTTGATTATGATGAATAAATTAATCATGATGTGTATATCACTCTAAAATATGTGGAAGGAAAGGATACCAAAGGCATATTTCCTTCTTTGACACAATTTAAGAAAAGGACAAAGACTTTTGGGCTGAAAAAGGGAAGAGGGTTGAGAGAATTCCCATGTTGCAAATAGTTGACAAGGAAGAATTAAATGCAAAGATTATTAAGGATGATATAAATGATTTGTCCTTCAATCGTCCTTATGGGGTTCTATAAGCTATCAAAACAATCTCCCTTTATTCACTTAGACTAGACAAATGGATGTTTTAGTCCCTCAAGATGTTGAACTTAAAATACAAAGCTCTAGAAGAGAAAATTAAGGAGATGTAGAATAAAATTGATGAGAAAGAGTACAAGGAAAAGTTTAATGAGAAGCAAGTGAACCATTAGATAATTAAATAAATGAAGAAGAAGACTAAAAAATGGAAAAAGTGACCTAGGATGCTTTGAGTAAATGTAAAGAAATGATGAGTTCTTCAACAAAGTGTTTGAACAAGGTGTTAAACCATTCAAACTAGAGTAAGGAGGTAAAGTTGGTGCTTGAACTAGAGTATGTTGAGAAGGAAGATGTGGAATCTAGCCCAGATAAATGTACATGCTCTAATATGAAGAATAAGTAGAAGAAAGAGACTTGGGTTGATCAAAATGATATCAATCAAGTCACGAAGAAGATAAAAAGTGTTCAACAAGAGATGAAGGACTAGGTTAAGAATTAGTCTAGCTTTTTCAACCTTTTTTTTTTATTGGTAAGAGGCCGAAACCAAGATTCATTATTATCATGTGATGTGATTAATTATTATTATTTATTAAGCTTATGTAGATTTGAACCTAAGATCTCTTGAATAAGAGTCTCACATTTACCATTGTGTTGTAGGCTCTTGCCTAGAAAATTTGGATCGATAAATAGTTAAAGCCTAGGTTAATTATTGTTATTTGTTGTAATTAATTATTTTTATGTGTTAATAAAATTTGAACCCAAGACCTCCCACATCAGAGGCTCACAAGTTATCGTTGTGTTGTAGGCTCTTTCCTCTAGCTTTTTCCACCTTGTCATTGTCTATTTTTTTAATTTCTCTTTCTCTAGTAGGTTTCTCATTTGATGTGTCTAGTATTGCTAGTTTTAATGTTGGTTTTTATCAAGTTCTTTTGGTAATGGTTGTGGGTGTGTTTGGTGTTTAGAGCACAATTTTATTTTAGTACAAGTTAATTTCTTTTGTTACCTTTAAACAATTGAGGTTTTAGGTCCCCTCTAGAAAATGTATTAGTGTTAATTAAAAACAATCTTCCCCTTTGTCATTGATGGCAAAATCTTTGTCATTCAAAATTTTCATGAGTTATCCTTATGTCAATAACATCTCTATGTAAAAATATTTTTAACTCCATAACAATACGCACTCCCCCTATGATAATAGTTCATTGTATTTTTCAAAAAAATAAATATGTGAAATTTTGGTTTCTTGTACTCCCCCTTTTTTACAACAATGTTAAATGATAAACAACTTATGATTTTTGGGACATACACCTTCTATAGTTTATCATTAATAAGTTTGTATCTATCACCTATATTCTTATATTAAAACTAAACATATGACCTTGTAAATCTTAGGCTAATTCTTGTAATGTATAAATTATTCTCAACTCTAGCATTTGGTCTACATGATGTCCATATGAGATATCATAATTCCTTTCATCTCCAATATCACCATTTCTAGGTGCTTTAACTATGCTTTTAACTCATGTGTTCTTTTGAGATTAACTCCCTCCTCTTTTTTGAATTCTCTATAAAGTGTGAGCTTGAGGAGTATAGGTTACTGATATGTAATGTCAAATCATTATTTATGTTGGAGCAAGCTTACCTTCAACTTCTCCAATAAATTCACTAAAATTCCATGAATTTTTATACATTATTGTTGCACTTTTCAAAGTTTCCTTAATTTTTTTAATTACTTTAAATAGTTAAACTATTAAAACCACAATTTTAGTTAACAATTTCTTAAATGCTTCCTCTTCCATCTCCATCTCTACTTCATTGGCTATTTTTCCACTAACTCCTATCCAAATTTATTAATAAAATATATATACATTTTTAATTGATCCATTAGTAGCTCCTCTTCATCCATTGTGAAATCCTACATGAGTTTCTAAAAGAGATCTAATTTTTCAACTAATACTTTATTTTTCATCTTTTTTATTTTGGCTTTATTGATTGCATTTTTCTTCTCATTTAATTCTTTTGCATAGGCTTCTTTGTCCTTTATTTCCTTTAATAGTCTTGAATCCTTCTTTATTATGGAAAAATTAGGATCATCATCATCTATAGGAATGTTCTCTTCTTCTCTTCATAAGGTATCTTTCTTTTTCCTTTAGCACCTTTTGTTTCCTTATTCTCTTCTTTATCGATGATCTTATCTTTATCCTTATCAAAATTATCATATTTCTCTTCCTAATTATTTTCACAATCCTTCTTATTTTCATCATCTTTACTAGTATCTTCCCATTGTATGTTTTCCTATTTTTCCAAGATCTCTTGGGGCCTATTGTGTCAGTGCTTCTAAACATGGTGTAGTTTGACTTTTTTCTCCTATATTCCTTTTGGTATTAGTATCCATGTTGGTGTCTTTAGATTATTGGTTTAAGGGAGAATGTTGCTGATCATCTAATGTTATATTCAGATTCTCATGTCTATATATAAATTTGATATAGATTACTTCATCTTTTTTCTTCATCTCTTGTAGTGTCCACTCCATTCTTTTTATTGTTGGATCAAATAGATCCATTAGTTGTATTATTGGTACATTAACTATTGGAAATAATCAAGACTAGCTAGGTTACTAAGAGGGGAGGGGTGAATCAATAACATCAAAAAAACTTTAAATCAATTCAATACTTGATCCATTCATCATTCATTCATCTAATGTTGTATGCATGAGAAAGATAAACATTTATAACACATGAACACACAATTTTGGTGACCTAGAAACCTTCCAAATAGAAAGTAAAAATGGGGTGGGGATGATACCCACAAAATTTCACTACTATAGTATGAAGTTAGCCTGTTAGGGCTTACATTAATCACTTCTAATGATCTTCCCTATTAAGAGAAATTTGGACTACTAGATCCACCTTGTTAGAGGATTTAGAAACATACAATGAAGTATGTACTCTATTAGGATATTTATACAGAGACTGTTAAATCTACCTTGTTAAAGGATTTACAAAATTGATTCACCTGTTAGGATGAAACAGTGGATCTACTTACAACTTGATTACTAATTACAGTGGATCCTTGAAGTACATATCACCTCTTGTGACTGATGAATCTTTACTGCTCCTTCTAGACCTTGCTAAATACTTTTCTCCACTGATGATTCACTTTTATGTAGGGCCCATTTGCCGTTGCACCAAAATCCATGACTGTTAGTGAACATGGAACACCACATAATTAACCACCTGTGGGCAGGGGAGTGCCTAACATCACCCAACAATCTCCCCCTCGACGCGCATACCAGGTGCTTATGCGGGTCAGGAAGGCACTGGGGAGATTTGAACCCATGACCAGGCCAAAATCAGGCTCTGATACCAATTGTAGGGCCCATTTGCCATTGCACCAAAAGCCATGACTGTTAGTGAACATGGAACACCACATAATTAACCACCTGTGGGTAGGGGAGCGCGTCGCATCACCCAACATTTTATTCTTCTCAAAGCATTACATGTCCATTCCTTTTAAAAACATATTCATACATTACAAATGATATAATACATTACATATATACCATTCCAATAATTACAATTGCAAGGCCAGCCAAAACACAAGTGAGCAAAATATTACTGAGTCGGCCAAATAGTAGAAAACTCGAGTTCTTCAAGCTAACTTGGTAACCTTCTGATACTCAGCATCCACTGCATTACTCGACATTGTCATGCACTCAGTAGAAGTAGAAGCTTGGTCCATACTAATCACATAATGTAGCTTGGAACTTGGTAACCATTGGAGACTTGGTAGATATAGAATCACTCGATAAAAACTAAATCCTTCATTTACCTTGCTTTCACTCAATAAACACTACACTTCCATCACTTGATAAACACTAGCTTCCATCAAACAAACTGATGACTTGGTAGACACTGTATAGCTTGGTGAACACTACAGGCTCATTAGATATTACTAGACTACACACTCACTCAGTAGCTTCATGAATGCTTGGTATGAACTGTTGGACTGCACACTCACTTAGTAGCTTCAAGAATGCTCGGTATGAACTACTTAAGTGATGAACCTACAAGGTACCCACTGAATGCTTAGTATACACTATAGACTCAATGATGAACTAGGTAATCATTCAGAATCAAATAAGTGTTGTCACTAATGACAAATACAATATAATGCCAACAATCTCCCCCTTTGGCATTAGTGACAAAAAAACTTATGAGCCAAACATTGTGTACACTAACATACTGGATTTGATTTTTCAAAATTGATCTTTGTAAACCTATTATATATACATTTCTTATATGTCTTTACATATCTCCCCCATACATATGGCATGGTATATACATATATCAATCTATTATATCTTATTTTCTCCATTGTCTTATACTCCCTCTTTGACTTTTACTATCTCTTACTCCCAATAATCTCCCCCTTTTTGACAAGAATGCCAAAGGTAATCATACTTATACAAAGACACCAAAATGTGAGAAAAACTCAGAATGTACCTTAAGAATAAGAGCCAATGTCTTATCCCAGTTCTCTTGCAAAATTTTGCAGATGTGAATTGCAACTTGGACTTTTGTTGATAGTTCCATCATATGATCTACAACTGAAAGATTGTTATCATGGATCGATGTTTTTGAATAAGCAATGTGCTTCTACATTGTGTCCATGATAGGAAGGATCATGTTCTGGATGTCTAATAGTGTAGACTAGATCATTGCTTCCTCTCTCAATAGTTCTACCTACATGTTTGACAGGAATCTGATCTTTATGTGATGTGTAGAGCTTGAACTGGGGTCAAGCTGCAACTTTTGAGCACTGACCTTTAGATCTTCATCAATTTTATTCAATTTTACATTTATTTCTTTTGTGTACTCAGTAACATCACATAGCTTGGAAAAAAGGGATGTTACATTTGTAAAAGAATTTTCAAGATTGCTCAAAATTGAAGATAGTTCAACATGCTTTATTGCAATATGCTGAGCAACGTGCTCAAGCACTTTATTATCAAATTTCTTCTCTGCCTTTTCTATAAAATTCTCTTAACTAGAAGTGTCCTCGTTGAACTTTTCTATGGCATCTTCTAATTGTAACAAAATGTGTTGAGATGAATCCACATCAACACCTATTTCCTTAGTAATTATATTTTTAGTACTTACAATTATAGTGAATTATTTATCTCTCTCGTCTCTAAGTTGTTTTTGTCTTGCTCTTTTCTCTAAACGCTGACTGACCAGTCTCATTTCATCAACTGTAGTAGTATCTAGATCTATCTTAGGTATAATAATTTTCTTGTCCAAGTCTATATCCTCATCAATTGCCTTGCTAGTAAGCAGAAGTTTTAGTGGAGTCTTTGGTTTTACTTCAATGCTTACAATAGTTGATGAAGTTGGACTAGCAGAGAAAACTTGAATTGAGCTAACTAGAGGAAAACTAAGAGAGGTGATAACTGTATCCAAAATTGATGTGCTTCTCAAAAATGAAGTATCAATAGGTAATGTACCAACTAGAATATTTACAATTGAAGTACTGGCTAGAACAAAAATTGATGCAGTTAAAGCTATGGATGACAAAATTGTAGAACAAACTAGCAAACTTACTGTACAAGCTACAATAGATGACTCAAGAGCTAATAAAGAGGGCTCCAACTTAGTAGATGAAGTGCTTGACACTTCCATTGAAGATACTTGTAGCTAGGAGCTGACAGGTGATGATTGAGCTATTGATGTGGAAATTGTGCTCATAGTCTCACTTGCAAAAGCTATCTCCATAGTAGATGTAACAATCTTTGGTGGAGACTGAGGAAGGGATGCAATAACTTTTGCTGCAATTTTTCTCTTTTTCTTTCATTAGTGCATGTAGCTCTCCTAGTGTAACTATGATAGATGGAGTGTTATCAAAATCATCATTGTCACTGCTATCATCATCCTTAATTTCAACAGGATCATCTAATGGCTTCCTGAGATGATATGCATCATTCCAAACATCTGTAGCATTTTTGACAACTGATTCAATGTCTTTTAATAATATAAGACAAGTGTTTAATCTCTTATTAATTCTTCATTCATGATCTTTCAATGCCTTTTTGACTTTTGCATCTATCAAACTGGGTACTAATTCCTTCAACTTTCATTCAAATATATCTTTGAAAATTTATACTGAGTTCTTCCATCTAACTTTTATTTTGTCAAGAAGTACTACTGGAATTTGTGATGCAAATTGATCAAGAGAGAATTTCCAAGTTCTTAACTTTTCCATTACCAAGTCTTCAATCTCCTTTTGTTCTACAGGAGTTGGAGTTTCATATATGAGAGCTTTAAAATTGTTGATACCTTCTCCAATCCTTAACTATTTTAGCCTTTCCTCAAATGTGAGTGGAGGCTTGACAAGTACAGTTTCTTTCTTGCCTTTCCTAGTTCTCCTAGTGAATATTGTAGTTGGCTACTTCTGAGGTTTGGTGATAGACACCTTTCCTTTCTTCTTTGGTGGTTCCTCTTCTTTTTCATATTCACATTTTTTCACCTTCTTCTTCTTCTTCTTCTTCATCCTCTCCTTTACCTTCAGTAAGCATTAGAGGGCCAGTTGTAGTTTTTAACTTAGCAACCTTTCGCTTACCTTTTTTAATTTCTTGAGGAAGCTTGATTTCAATCTCAATTCTAGCCTTTTCCTCATCATCTGTTCTAAAAATTGGTTGCTTTGGATCTACTGGCTCATTCACCAGTGCTTCAATAATATCCCTAGTTTCATCAATATTCACCTTATAAGGAAGAGGTTTCACCCATGCAACTTGGGGCCTAACTGCCTGAATTTATACTTTATCACAATCAACCATAAAGCATACATCATCTTTGTAGTCTTCAACCAATTTTGGTGGAATTTGAAACCTATTATTCATCCTTTCCTTGAAATCTTCAAAATAATTATGCATGATGCTATCAAATTTTACACCCATTTCTGCTACAAACTCATTTATCTGATATCGAATAGGAATATCTTTTCTCCACACAACAATTCCTTTGGATGGAAAGAATTTTTGTACATAGAAGAAAAGACATGTCAAAAAAGAACAAAATTTGTAAGGGTTGTTCTTTGAAGTCCTAATGCTGTCCATATTCTTGTTCAATTGTATTAATAATAATTCTGATAGATCAAATTCCAAATTTTTCTTTACAACCTTGAATGCCAAATCTACAGCCTCATAGGGCACACTATTCAAACAACTCAAGCTATAAATCTTGTGAGCAATGATGTGAATGCCAAACCTTAATTCAACATTAGAAACAGTACTAACCTTCAAGCCTCAACCATCCCATTCAACTAGGGTTTTCTTCTAAATTTCGTCCCAACCTAGGGTTTTGGTAGTTTTTGCTTTACTTAGCATGGGGAAACCAATAATCTTGTGAATCATCTTCTTGGTGATTAATATTGGCTGCTCCAACCATAGTTGACCATTATGCACATGACTGAGGATGTAGCTAATCCACTTAATCTGGAAACTTCTTGGCATATGTGAGATATCGGTTAATCCTTTGGTCTCTACATGCTTATGCTTGGGTTTCAAAGAGCCATCAACACTCATTTCTCCTAGGGCATTGTCCATTTCTAGGTTTCCAATCTCTTGAATAGAACATCTGAAATGAGTACTAATATCGTTGATAAGGAGTATCTTTGGTGTAATTTGGGATTGAGCTCCATTAGGATCAAGTGACTCTACAAAGGCTAGAACAAATTTTAAGTTAGGCGCTTTCCATTCTACACCCTTTACTAGCATCTTCAAACCCTTCTTTGCCTTGCTACTACTGCTACTACTGTTACTCTTGACCTAGCTCAGCAAGGTCTTCAACTGACTTTCCTTAGTAGATGCAACTCGGCAAAGGATATGCTTTCTTTGATCCTTGTGTATCTGGAATACTGATTTAATCATTTTTCTTTCTTTTATTTGGAACTACTTGAGACATCACTTGAAGATGTAGTTCCATGTCCTTGTTTATGAATCTAACTGGAAGTGGTGGAGTCACCCACTTCTTGAGTGACATGGCCATCATTTGAATTATTTTGCTTGATAGATTTAGGAATCCATTGTTGTCTCATCTGTTTCTGAATGTTATCAGCTTTAGCTTTATTTTCATCTTCAATTCTTCCTATATTCATGCAATTCTTGGCTATATGAATGAGTTTAGTGCATGTATAACATCTTACTATTGTATCTCTTTTTCTCAAGTTATTCCTTGAGCAATATTTTCCAATGTGTCCATATTCTCCACAATAATGACATCTACACCAGGTATTGTAATCTAATCCAAAGATTTCCTTAACAAGTTGTTCTGCTGGATTGAATGATTTTGATCTACATTGGAATGCCTTGTGACCATGCTTCTTGCATTTGTGACATTTGCCTTCAAATTTTGGTTTTTCTTTGCATTCATTAGCTTTGTGACCATGTTGATTATAGTTGTAGCATTTTCCATTGATTTTACTTTTCCATTACTCTAACATTTGTTTGATGTGTGACCTAACTTACCATAGTGATTATAAGTAGGTTTTTTATTCCTTTGAGCACCTTGTTTGGAAGGTTCACCTTCTTCATTATATCCAAGTCCTTCTTTACCCTTTTGTCTATGAAGATTCTACTCATTTTGTTGGTTTAATTGATTCATATCTTCTTGAGACTTCATCATTCTCTCAATGATTTTCTTTTTAGAATTTAGATCATTTTCCAATCTTTCATTGATTTGTCTTTCAGTGATTAAATCAATCCTTAGGCTTTCATTTTCAGATCTTAGATTCATGATTTCTTCATTTGCATTGGATAGTTGATTGATTAGACTTTGATTTGCATTGATCCTTTCATTTGTCTCATTTTAAGATTTTTTTCTTTGTTTCAAGATTTCAAATAGCCTGATTGATTGGATTTCTTGTTCTGTTTTAAGTTTTCTTACTTCTTCTTATAGAGATCCATTCTTTTCTAGGAGTTCCTTGATTGCCCCATTAGCTTCATTTGAGTTGCTTGATGGTAAAAGGTCTTCAATCTTTTCTTCAACATACTGATGGTCACTCATTTGTCTTGCAAGTTCCTTCCTTCTCTTTAGGGATTGAGAAATATTCTCCTTTTCTTCTTTGAGTTGAGCCATGGTCATTTCTAGATCTACCTTTTCATTTTCAATTGCTTTGTCAAGTCTGAATATCTTCATTTGTTCTTTAGATCTTTGCTCAAGCTGTCAAACTTTCTCTTGAGAACCACAATGCTCTAATATCAATTTTTAGAAATTATCAAGACTAGCTAGGTTACTAAGAGGGGACGGATGAATCAGTAACCTCAAGAAAACTTTAAATCAATTCAATACTTGATCCATTCATCATTCATTCATCTAATCTACTATATGCACGAGAAAGATAAACATTTATAACACATGAACACAGAATTTTGGTGACCGAGAAACCTTCCAAATAGAAAGTAAAACTGGGGTGGGGATGATACCCACAAAACTTTTCTACTATAGGTTGAAGTTAGCCTATTAGGGCTTAGATTGATCACTTCTAATGATCTGCCCTATTAAGAGCAATTTGGACTGCTAGATCCACCTTGTTAGAGGATTTACAAACATATAATGAAGTATGCACTCTGTTAGGAGATTTATACAAAGACTGTTAAGTCTACCTTGTTAAAGGATTTACAAAACTAATTCACCTATTAGGATGAAATAGTGGATCTACTTACAACTTGATTGCTGATTAGATCCTTGAAGTACAAATCACCTCTTGTGACTGATGAATCTTTGCCACTCCTTGTAGATCTTGCTAACTACTTTGCTCTGCAGATGATTCACTTTTATTCTTCTCAAAGCATTACATGTCCATTCCTTTTAAAAACATATTCATACATTACAAATGATATAATACATTACATATATACCATTTTGATAATTACAATTTCAAGGTTGGCCAAAACACAAGTGAACAAAATATTACTGAGTCAACCAAACAGTAGAAAACTCAAGTTCTTCAAGCTGACTTGGTAACCTTCAGATACTCAACATCCACTGCATTACTCAGCATCATCATGCACTTAGTAGAAGTAGAAGCTTGGTCCATACTAATCACACAATGTAGCTTGGAACTTGGTAACCATTGGAGACTCGGTAGATATAGTATCACTCAGTAAAA